>CM035229.1:14927062-15214920 GCA_020226215.1 Sindora glabra | reverse complement strand
GAAAAGATTCTAAAACATGCATTTTATGGTTCTAGAATATCAACTAAGAAAAAAGCTACAAAGATATGCAACTCAAATTTTGATAATCATGTTTTAATGAGTCTCTAATCTCCATTTGTTTCAATGAAAAATATTTTCCACGAAATATAGCTGTAAAATATTAAGATAAGGAAAAGTATTTTGTTTGTTTAATATTAATTATGCAGAGTTTGAGGAAAGCAGCTTCTCTTTTTTCAAATAGAAATTTGCTTTCCTCCATTACTATGACTCTAAGCATCATTTTTAAAACCACAAATATATGTAACATGTCACTTCTTCATCGATACATATGTAAATGATATTTTTCTATGAAAAATACTTTCCGATAAAATAAATGGAGCTTTAATCTTCACTGTATGAGTTTAAAGTACCTCCATTGCCTTTCTACCAAAGTGCTTAAAGCAGAATTTCAATCAAAGTTTCCAAGGAAGTTCAAGGCATGATGAGCATCATCTAAGACTTCTAAGTGTCATTCAAGGATGTTTTTCCCATTCATCATATTACTTACAATAGAATCCTACCAATATTAACAGAAATCTGGCAAAAAATAGGAAAAGTAAAATATTGTGAAAGCCTAAGTCCAATGAGTAGAAGTTCTTGTAAAACCAAACCTATCCCTCACAATACAACTAAAATTTGGCATAGATTTGATTATAGAACAGTGATTTCAAGGAAGAGGAAAATTTATATCCCAAGTGTGCATGAGGTTCATTCGCCACAATTCAACAAATATTCAGCCGTGTAGATTTATGAGATCAAAAACAGTTGACCAAATAAATACAAGATTGGGAAAACTTTAAAGGCAGAGATACTTACAATCTAATATTGTAACATAGGCAAGGGAGGGACACCAAAAAACATAACCCAGTGTCCAGATACAAGAAGGATGAAGCAAAAGATTCCCTGGGTGATGAACTCTGGCAAAATAACCCGGTTTATCTGAGATGTTGAATCATACGGGTTGATGTAATCAAATTCTAGATCCACCAACAAAATTATCTGCAGTAAAAATCTCCAAATGTTAAACTCTTCTCTAAAAAATGTACACATAGCATTTGATTTCTTCCAATTACAATGGAAAAAACTTAAGGGGAAAGATCAAAGCTAAGGAGTAAAGATATATAATACCATATCAAGGTAACTAGTTATAATAGCAGTCCTAATAGTCAGTATTACACACTAGTAATAGAAAATTTTCAACCATTTACACAAGTAAGATCTATTATGTAGAAATTTAAATCCAAATTTAGACATATTGATATGAATATTCTTCTAAAAAGGGAATTTTGTAATCTAATTATAGAATTTATCCTTTTGGATAATGAGACAAGAACTTCTGATGAACATGGTGGCCGAAAAGAGGTGTAAATTATCCATTCTGGTTCAGAAAAGAACAAATACATGAGAGGAATAGCAAGTGAATTGATCATAAATTTTGGATAATGACATAAGCTCTTCTGATGAAAGTGCTGACAGAAATGGGTGTAAACTACCCGTTTTTTTTTGGAAAAGAAATACAAGAGAGATATAGCAAAGGAACAGATCATAAAATTCGGATAATGAAACAAGATCTTCTGATGGAATTGGCGGCAGAAAGGGGTGTAAATTATCCATTCTTGTTCGGAAAATAACAAATTCAGGAGAGGGATAGCAAAAGAACGGATCATAAAAATTTACACTAATATGAAGGAGAACATAGAACCCTAAACACAGTACACTCAACTAGATTGGCCAAACTTAGGGAAATTCATGTTTTGAAAAAATACAAATTATGAAAATTTTAAGCTTTAAAATATAGATATGGAAAAGAAGCTTCAAAACAAAGGGGTCTTCAAAAAGAATTGCTCCAAAAACTACATAAAACTATATTTTTACCACTAAATTCTTAGAATTTCAGCATGCAGAATTCTACAGGATAGAAGCAAATCACCAAAATAGAACAAAAGGAAGCAGTTTTTACATTCCTACAAGGATGGAATCAAATTACCAAAATAGAACAAAAAGAAGCAGTTTTTACCTACAACTAATAGGAAAATCCAAATTAACTGAATAAAAATATACCCTGATAGCAATAGGCAATACAAATCAAAAGGTTAAAAATAAGCAGAATTGGAAATTTTGCCTCTTGATAATTGATTGCGAACAACACAAGATACTTCACCTAGATCAATCATCATAGACCATATAGCTAATTCGAGAAAAGATTGGGGAGACAAATCGAAAATAAAATTCTAAACAGGTATTGGGTTGTAAATTTACAGATTCCGACAATTAATGTAGAAACTCACAATATCAGTGAAATTTACCTGATAGCCGATAATGCAAAACAGAGCTAAGATGAAGAAAAAGGCCAAGAGCCAGAGCAGGAGCCCAGCCATAGAAACCAAAACACAAACAGTTCCAGCTCTTCCTCGGTTTCTTGGTTGCAGTACCAAGTTCCGTTCCAAAGTTCGTGTCGGTAAAGGTCTCTACGTCCGTTTTCGTTGCAGATGTTGAACCTTCACTTTAAACTACGATATGATATGATACAATACGATTTTATTTTCTATTGTTTTAGGTGATTGTTCGGGAAAATATTCTATTTATAAAATATACTTTTAAAATATTAAAATAATAAAAAATCCTTATTTATTTCATATTAATAAAAATATTTTAAAAAATAATTTCTTTTATTTTAAAAATAATTTATATTCCACTACATTATAATTTTAGATATTTTTTTTAAAATTATAATATGTCATACTTTTATTAATATATATAATATTTTTATGAAAAATACTTTTTAATTACTAAAATTAATTTTAATCAACAAGTTCAATACAATAAAATTTTGATATAATTATCAATTTCATCTATGAATTTATAAAACATTGATTAAATAGTTTTTAAATTTATAATTTTATTCTTAAATAATAGTTTGTATGTTCTTTTTATATAAATTTATATAAATAATTTTGCTTCTGAATAATTATATGAAGAGGTAAAATTATTTTTATGAATTATTATTTAAAAGTAAAATTATAATTTTATAGAATCAATAATTATTTTATTAATATCTTAAAATTTCAAGGTGAAATTAATAATTTCATTAAAGAATTTAAACCTCATTTGGGCGACACCATGATGGAACCTTAGCAGAGCCACACACTAGCAATGTTAATGTGAAGGATATAGGTGAGGGACTATGATCTTTGTACACGTTCCTATTTCAAAAGATTCTACCCTCTTTCGTCATTATATCCATATAGATAGATTTTTCAATACCCTATTCTTATTTTTTTATTTTATTTAAATGATATATATTTATCTATATTTTATTAAATTTTATTAAAAATTAAAGATATCTAATTATTTTTATCATATTCATTCAATTATAATTTATCTATATCTTATTATATATTTATAATTTAAAATTAAAATATATTTATATTAAAATTAAATTAATTATATTTTATGATATCATTATTTATTAATTTTCCCATTTATTTTTATTTGTCAAGGACTTAGTATAAATTAAATTATGTTATTATAAAAAAATTGTTTATGTTTGCGTTATGAAGAGTGTAGGTTTTAAATTAATAAAAAGAATAAAAATGTATTTAAAAAATTTAAAAAGATAATAACTTATATATTACAAGTTAATCAAGATAACTTATTAATTTAAAGTTTATTTTTCTAATAAGTAATTTATTAATCTAAAATTTATTTTTCTAATAAGTTAGTGTACAAAATACCTATAGAAATTAGTTTATAGTTTATTAATCATATTAATAAGTTATTAGCTACTTTATTTTTTTCAATAAGGATGGATTTGGAAAAATTGATTGATACTAAGATATTGACACTTTTCAAAAACCTAACTATATATATTTTCTTTAATTCAATTTTGAACTTCCCAAAAACTATTATCAAATGATTAATATACCTTTCAAATTTATAATATTAAAAAGAAATATCAATATATTTTAAATTTTTCTAATTTTCCTTTTTTAAACTATATTTATAATCTCTCTTTTCATCACAATTTTTTAAATTGATAATTTTTAACTACTATAAAAAAAGTAAAATATGTGTATATAAATATATATATATATATATATATATATATATAAAGACATCTTAAATCATCTTAATATAATTAAAATGAAGAAATATTTGTTAAATAATTAATTCTATTAAATTTATATAAAATAAATAAGAAATATATAATTTTTTTATTTTTATAATTGAATATTAAAATAATAAGTTATAAATATAGAATAATATAATTGATATACATAATGAATATAATTAAATTTATATTATTATGATAATATTTATGATTACTTTTATAATTTATATTTATGATATTATATTTAATTATTATTTTATATAACACTCATTCATTTATTATATAATTAATAAAATAAAATAATTAGATTTCAATAAACATATTTATATTTATAATTAAAAAATTTTATTTATCATTGATAAATATTTATTATAATTTTTAAATTATGAGAATAAAATATTAAAGTCGTCATTATATAAAATGGAGAAAAATGCAAAATATCTTCGTTAACTTTAAAGTGGTTACACTTTATCCTCACAAAATTTGAAAACTTACAAATCTATTTAACTATATAAAACTTATATTTAATCCCCAATATTTACTTAATTAATTATTTCATCAAATTACATTTTTTTTAGAAGTTTTAAATATGAATCATAATATTATGGTATATTGGTTCATTACATCATTTGTTTCACATAATTTCTATTGTACATAATTAAAAAAATTAAATTAGATAAATATAATTTTAATTAAATGTTTAAAAATGAGTTATAAAATTATGTGAAAAAAATGATATAATAAAATAATATGCAATAATAATGTGATTTTTAAGTCAATGAAAACATTATATGATTTAATAAAATGACTAATTAAGTAAATATTAAGTATTAATTACAAATTTTATATAGTTAAAAGATGTGATTTGTATGTTTTCAAACTTTATAGGGATAAAATGTAAGCACATTAAATTTAGTAGTGTATTTTACATTTTTCTTTATAAAATAAGGGGGGCTAAAAGATATGAAAAGTTATTGTTATTGAGGGGCAAGGGTTGTAATAAATAATTTTTCATAATTTATAAGAAGTAAAACTTTGAATAGAACTCTCAGTAAAGTTTTGCTTATTTCATTTTAACAATTGATGATTAATTGAATGACTTAAGAATTTTTTTTCTTTCTAAAAATAGCATTTTCCATGTTCTTTTGTAAATCAAATGATTTTTTAGTCTTTTTATTATAAGTGTATTTGGCATACTAAATAAATTAGTAAACTAATAAATTATAAGTTAATTTTTATAATTTGATATACTATTAATGAGTTTTATAAAGTAATTTATATCTAATCAAATTTTTTTTGCAAATTTATCCATTATTTTTTAGTTAATTAACAACTTTTACTTTAAGATGAGTTCTTCCCTGGAGTGAAAATTCCAGTTACGAATACTTTACTTGTGCAATAGAACAATGACATGTGGTAATACTGCAACCTGTTTGTCCGGTTCTATTGCCATCTTCGAGTTTTTGTTGTTAAAAATAAATAAATTAAAGTTCTTAAAATTGTAAATGAAGCCCAAAACTGCCCTGTCCCAAATTATTGATCAGCCACATCTTCACGCTGGAGGTATAGATTATATCTAGTGATGCATTATAAATTATATATTTTGGTGTAAATTATATTTTATTTATATATGGTTTCGCTCAATATTATTTTGCTCCCTTATATTTTTAAGGGGGAAAATATATTCAATTGTTCTTTTTATTATTAACATTTTAAGCATATAAATTTTTTATTCAAATTTAAGGAGAAATTATATGTGCAATGCATTTGATCTCTATAGGCCCAACATTTGCAAAAATAGACCAAATTTGAAACTGATATAAAAAATTCCTAATTTTTATTGAAGATTTGTCAAAATAATTCAAAAGAATTAGGGGTACTTAATGTGCAAATGGTTTCTTGGATTGAGTTTCAAAATTAGGTTTAAATTAAGGAATTTGGGACAAAAGAGATCATATAATTTGTGCATGATTATCTTATTAAAAATTGAATAGAAAAAAATATGTGAATAAAGTATTAATGATAAAAAAACATGTTGGTGAATTTTAATGATTAAAAATATAGATTGATTAAGTAAAATTGGACAAAATCATAACTAGACAAAGCATAATTTATCTTATATTTTAATGTGAACAATTATATAATTATATGTATTGATAATAAATTGTATGGAAATCTTTAACGTGATTTATTATTTATTCTAAAAATCATATAGATTAGTAAATAAATTGTAAAATAGTTAAAAATTAAAAATATTGTCATAAGAAAAAAAAGAGTACAAAATTGAATAAAAATAATCTTTCGTAGGAAATCACATTAAATAATTTTTATTTGAAAAAAAATATTGTAAGAAATTTGCCAGAAATTTAAACCAACATAAAAATATGATTGGTATTAAATACACACTTAAAAAATTCTTCTAAAGTTCTCCTTTATTATTATAAATAATCTAATTTTTTTAGTTTCATTAATAATGTTTATTTATATTGTCAATCTAGTTGTTAAAAAACTATTATGTAAGCATTAAGAGATGCATATGTAATAAGTATTAGTAAAAATTAAAATATTGCAATATAATAAAAAGTTAATCACTTTGATTCAAATAATATTTAATAATTATTTAAGATTTTATATCTTCTTCTATATTTAGAATTCAATTTCTAATTTTTATAATTTGTATATATGCATTTACTAATTTAACTTCTTTTATTGTCAAAACACGCGCACACAGACAAGCCCACATTAACAAGAAGACTAGAAGTCAATATAATTAAACTTTGAACAACGGGGCAACTTTAAAAAATTGACAACCTATTTTTTATTCTCTTAATCTACTAATTCACAAGAGTCATTGATCATGTATTTAATATAATCTAATGGCTTATATTTTAATATGAAGTCAAGTTCAAGGTGTGTGGTAGTCTTTGTCATACTTTAGTTATATAAATAAATATTTGATATATATTTAATAATTTAATATAAAAATAAATAAATTGATAATGTTATAAATTATAATTATTTAATTTTAAATAATTATATTTTTGTTATAAATAATAAATAAAAAAACTAAGAAGTTAATAGATAAATATGTGATATTATAAAATATAATTGATTAAATTTTAGATAATTATATTTTTTATTATGACTATTTTGATTACATTAATATAATTTGCCTCAAAATAAATAAGATTTAAGTTTGATCCCTTATTAATATAAATTAATTTTATACTATTATTCATTTATGTTATAATGTGAATAGAAATTGTTAAAACATTGATACTATTGATAAAATTTATTAACTTTTAATGATGTGCCATCGATTTTTTAATTAGTGTAAGAAATTTTATACTTTTAACAATAGATCAAATTTAAACACAAATATATATTAATTAATTTATTTCATATATTTATTTATATTAATATATCTTTTAATATTTTTGAGTAGATCAATAATTGATTTTATAAAATACTTCTTATGTCATTAGTTAATTTATTAACTATTAATTATTAACTTTTAGCTAACAAAGATTTTACATGCAGGATTACGAAAAGAGTAATTTAACAAATGTTAAATTATTTATTTATGATTTAAAAAATTTATATAATTTTACAATCAGGCATAAAGTCCTAAATGAATATTTTGTACGTGTTGATTTCATTTCTGATCTTTTTTATTGCTTATTTATTATACTATGAATAATAATTTTATCTATTTTAATTTGTCTCTTCACAAATTAAGAAAATGTGATATTAACCTCTTTTCTCCAGTAAGAATCATTATAATATCAAAGTAAATTTGTATTTTCATAACATCAACAACAATAATTTAAAAACTAAATATAATTATATTTATTTGTACATAAAATGATAACACTTCAAAAAAATACACTTTACATAAATAAAATTTTGCAATAATATAATTTTTAACACCTCTCACAAATTAATTATAAAACTTCTCAATTGTTTATATTTTAAACTCTACAAAAGAATTCCTTTTTTGGTTTAATTTTTCATAGGTTTTTACAAATTTTTTAGTCAGAGGTTTCTACAAAATTAGGAAAAGGTTAACACATATTAAAAAGTATGGCTGTCGTAAGATCCTCCATGCAAATTTTTAATGTTTGTATTAATTACTCGATTTGAAAAAATAATTAGGATACTAATGGCTATCGTGATCATCAAATAATAATAAAAATAATAATAATAATAATTAATACATATGTCATAAAAGAATTTTACCATAAACATCTAAAAAAATTTATCTAAATTTTATTCTTAATATAGTTGATAAATTGATATCAAATACCCCTTAATAATAAATTATTAATTGTCCAACTAAATATAAAAAAAGAAATAACAAAGGCTTTTGTTAAATAGCAATGGACAAAATTTAGGTCTCATTTGGTGTATTGTATAAGCAACACATGATAATATAAATAAATATTATCATATTTTGACCTTATTTGATAATCAACTAGTTATACTAGTAGTTAATTTTTAATTAGTTATTAATTGATAACTGATTGTATTAATTAATTTGATTAATTGATAATATTAACTTCTTAAATAAATATATTAGATAAAATTAGTTATTTATTATTAGCTATTTATATATAAAATAACATATAAGAAAATAGGTATATTTTATTATATTTTTAACTATATTATTTTATTCTAATGATATTTAAATTTTACATATTATTTATTAAATTAAAATTTCTTATAAAAATAAATAATGATAATTTATTATTTATTAAATTATTTTACAAAAATAAATTAGTAAAATTAATCTTTAGCACATTGTGTATAAATTAATCTTTGTAATTTTTTTACTTTTAATGTGAAAAGAATTTAAATTCATTAAATAATCATTTAAGATAGTCTTTAATATATTATAATGTTTATTTTTCTAAATTATATTAATTTTATTATACAATTTTAATTAATAAAAATTAGGTAATTATTTATTATTTATGAAGAACTATAACATTGTAATATTTATGAATTGTTATTACATACATAATTAAAAATGTTTAACTCTTTAATGGATAAGCTCTTTCTTATATATCCAAGAGTTTAAGGTTCAATTTTTCTCTATAATATTTTAAGCAAATTAATAAATATATATAATTATGCAATTTAGGGATAGATTTTTTTAATATCTTTTATAAATCATCTAATTTAAAACACTGGATTCTCTAACTTTTTAAATTTGTTGATTGGAAGCTAATTATTTTATCAAAATAATTATTTATCAAATATTTAAAATAATTATTTAACTTAATCAAATAGCTAAAGATTCCCAAATATAAAATGTCATTTTTTACATTGACTTAAATATAAATTTAAAAAATAGACATTGATATATTTTAAATTTTTATTTGATAAAAATTAGCAATTTTTCGGGTAATAATTTACAAATTTCTAGAAATTTTCATAACAACATTTTGTCAATAAAATTATAACTTTTTGTATGCTTATTATATGTAAAGTTTGTACGGAATTGTAAATTTTATGAAAAATTTATAAGATTTGCACACATGATTCATAAAAAATAAAACTGTGAAATATAAGTATTCATAAGTCAAAAGAAAATTGATAAAATTGTATGTGTATCAATCACAAATTTTTAGGTGTTATAAATTGCGAATGACAATGATAAAAAGATTATTAAATTACGTTACATAATGATTCTTTTATTCTTTAATTGTCATTTAATAGAAATGTTTTCCCTATTTAAATATCTTGTTAGAAAATAAGCATTTATTATTATTTTATAAATATTGTCAAAATTCTCTTAATAAACTCTCTACTTTATATGTCAATTAGTTTTACACTTAGTAAATGATAACTTTTTTCCTAAAATAAAATATATTATTGTTTTGCTTAATTCTTGTACTTAAAAAGAAATGAAATAAATACTTACCATTAAATTTTCATTTAGAAGGACAATCTTGTGCGTTAAAAAGAATTGGAGTGAATATCTTACTATAAATTTCTATTTGGAGAGCTAATATAAAATTTTAAGGATGACTAAATATACAATACATATATAAACGTGTGGAAAAGTAGTGGGGTTTGGAGGCCACAGCCCCCTAAGCCTCATTGAAGTTCCGTCCCTACATGCTATAAGAAATTTTTCTTGAAAGTATGCTTTGCTTTAATTAATTAAAATTTTGGATAAAATATGATATAACATTTATTCTTTAGGAATGAATTTGATATAAAAATTAATGGTTTATGTACTTATATGATGTAAAATAAATTTTCAAAGGAAATCTAATGTAGTATGTATCTTTTAAATACCATTTAGTGATTTACATTTATTAGTGTTGAGTCAAAAAAATAAGATATAAGTAGAATTCTAATTAGGAATTTTATAACAAATATATATGGAATTTCATCTAAAAATTTGTTTAGTTCCTAAAGTAAGTTTCTTAAAAAAATTCTTATATATTCTGGATATAACACATATTCTTACTCCCATCCAATAGAGAGAAGGCAATTTTAATTTTCAATGCAAGTGGATTTTACAAAATTAAAAATTGCCTTCTTTCTATTAATTGAGTAAAGATATGTATTATAATTATAATATATAAAAATTTCTCTTACTTAGGAAGTAAATTTTGTTATAAACTTTTCAAAATACTCAAAGTTATTTAATTGATATTATGAAAAATAACACTTCAATAGAATTAATGTTTTATTTTTTTTAGTTCAACTTTGAATTTCTTTGAAAATATTACCAAAATAATTACTATGCCCATTAGAATTGTAATACAAAAAATTTAAAATATTGTTGAATTTGAATTAAAATGACTTCTTAAACTTGTAATTTCTTATTATGTTAAATATTATAAAAAATTAAAATTAGAACTATTATACAAAATTGAGAAATATTAGTTTCCTTTTTTTAAAATCATGTCTATATTCTCTTTTTTATTGTAAATTGTCTTAAACTTACAATTTTTATTTTAATTTTTTATAAAATTTAAAAAAATTCTACAAAAAATTAAGATGACTTATATATATATATATATATATTCGAGGATAAAATAGTAGGATGATCATTAATTAAATTAAGAAGGAATAATTTTATATTTTTATTTCTCAATACTATGAGAATTCTTTTTTTATTGAGAGAGGTGTGAATATGTAATTTTTCATACTCTATGAAATTCTCTCAATTTTAACGACCAATTACATAACTTATTTATTTACTATTTTCTCCACCTTTTTTTATGTAAATTTTTGCCAATAAAACGAATTTTATGATTTTTGTTTTCTAAATCAAATCCCATCTACTCCAAAACAAAATGCTTGTTTAGTATGCTAGCATCCTTCATGATTTAATAGCACCGTGATTTTATTTTTTTTCCTATCACGGGTTCAAATCTTTCAGTTCACATATGTGTTAAATAAATTATGATTCATACAATTAAAAAAAATGCTTGTTTAATATCAAACTTTTTTTTTTTGGTATTTGTTATGAAATCAAAGTCAATGCATTGTAGGAAGAGAGGCAATCCCCTTCGCTCTTCGCAATATATATGTATGTATGTGTGTGTGTGTGTGTGTGTGTGTGTGTGTGTGTGTGTGTGTGTGTGTGTGTGTGTGTGTGTGTGTGTGTTAATATCAAATTTGAGAAATTTTTTAAGAGAATTTTTTAAGGAAGTTGAATTCCTAATCACTTGAACTAATTATTGTTAGGTTTAGCAATAAAATTTTTGCAAATAATCAATTGACACAAATGATATTAAAGTTTAAATATAAAGTTTTTATAAAATGTAAAATGTAGATGTGGGGTACACCCATAATGGGGGACCCACATCTTATATTCATATTAATTAAATTAATATTTAGAGGTGGTTATCAGAATAACCACCTCCCCCCCCATTTTGAATGTGGGATAAAACTGCAGAGCAGTTACTGAGCCATGATGTAGAGAAAGGGATAAAACTACAAAGCAGTTACTGAGCCATTATGCAGAAAAGAGAAAACTGCTGAGGAGGTTGAGAACATTCAATCTGAAAAAAATAATTGTTTTAGTTTTTTCCCTTTACAACAATTCTCTCTATCTTTTGGAGTTCCCTGTACGAATTGTTCGTTTGGGTGGTGAAATCATCGTGAAAACAATAAGGAGTTCGGTGTGATTCTTGTTCACTGTGTGAATCAAAGCATCAACGTGGAAATTAGCATTATTTTTTGAATCAAGTAAGTAATTTTGCATTAAATTCTTCATATAAATTTTATTCTTACATTGGTATCAGAGCCAGGTTATTGAAATTAATGTCTGTGTTTCCCCATACATGTGCTACATTGTATGAGATGCTTTGAGTTAAATGTATATATGAGATGTTCTGATGATTAATTTTGACCTATATGAGATGTTCTGATGATTAATTTTAGCTTACATGAGATGTTCTGATGATTTATTTTTGGCCTACAAAGATGTTTATTAATTTTAATTTTTTTTTTATGAAATGAGTTGGCCATTGATATGAATTTTTATTTTTGGTTGTATAATTCAATTATTTCTGAAATGAAAATGTTAGGGATGAATTGAATAGTAATAAATACACATAAAACTTTCATAAAACATCCCCGAACATTAGAGAACAACCAAAACACATAAATTCCCATAAAGTTTGTAATTTTCTAAATATTGGGTCCCTTGGAAAATTAATTTTTGGGCCATAAAATTACCCTAGAATGATAGAGAATAAAATTCTGAGTTCGTAGGCTTTTGAATCACTCAAATTGGACCTCCGGATCAAAAGTTATGACCATTTAAAGTTTCTGGGTTAATTGGGTCCGCGAACCAGGTCGGGTCGACTCGGTCTGACTCATTGGAGGTTGAAAACGAGTAAATGACACGTCGTTTTGATAATACTAAAAAAAATAAAATAAAATAAAATAAAATAAAAACTCTCTCTCTTCACTCTTGGAAATGGCATGTGGGGCCCACCACCACATTATTTTGCCACATGTCACACACCAATGCATAGAGGATAAAAAACCGCACATTTTGGCATTTTTCCGATGGCCGGAATCACCGCGCAAGGCAGTGTGTGGACTGCACACGCTGTTGCCGCATGTGTTTCTAGAATTTTTTCTAATTCTAGCTATTTTTTTCGTGCATGTTAGCGCGTGCGAGCGCGTGCGGTGGTATTTTTTATCGCTGTTTATTTCTAAAATTTTTAAAATATGAGTTCTATGCAATGGTATTTTTTCTAGAATTTTTGGAATTTTTTGTGACACTGTTTGTGTTAAAAAAAATGGTAAATTAACATAGTTTTTGACTAAAAATTTATTTTTCAGTCATGGAACAATTGTTCTTGGAAGAATATGACCCATATGGGTTTGTGGAGAATTATATTGAGGAACTAAAAGAATCTAATCGGGTGGACATACCAAGTGACCTTAGAAACATGCTTCACCAACTGTACGAAAGAACCTCCAATACCTTGCATCCTATTAGTGCCTATTTACAAGAAGTAAGAAACTTGAAAACAGACCTCAAACAAAGAGGAAAAGTATTTCCAAATTACCTTTGGGTTCGTTACATGTTGGCCGAGATTCCAAATGATAATTTTTGGAAACCAATCAAGAAAACCATTTGGCTATGCAAGGACAACAAAATTGGAGTCACAAGATGCATGGATCTTGAAAAATGTATGGAAGAATTGAAATTGCAAGAACTCCGACAATTCAAAAACAATTAGAGTAGGACAATCCTTCTTTCACAATTCCCTAATATGAAAAGTGCACGACGAGTTGGTCACAGCACTCTTGAAAGGGGATTACATCTCAAAGGTCCACTCAAAGGCATGAACTCACTTTTTTGGACTAGCACACTCTAGAACTCCACCCAAAATTTTTGGCCAATTTGAAGAAATGAAGAACCTAAGTTCTGAGTAGGAAGCTTGTCTAGAAACTTTAAGAATTAGTATTTAATTTGTAATTTTTTTTGGTTTGATAGCAAAGCTCTTTTATTGTTTGAATTAGTTTCCTAAACTTATTTTTGTTATGTTTGAACTTAGTTATCAATCTATACATGTTTATTATCTTCATTTTAAATGTGTATATCTTATGAAATTCTATATCCAAGTGGGAGCTCTTAGGTTGCGTTGCCCTAAGAGTGATATAACATTTACATGAGTACAATCTTATTAGGAAATAATGATAATATTTAGACACACATGCGATAGGGGTATGACAAACGTAAACTCCCGACCATGAATTAAGTAATATCATCATTGTCCTATACAAGAACCATGTAAACAAAAGACATTGTATACTTATAGGAAATGTTCATGAATTGTAATTCAACAGAATGGCTAGCAAGAGTATAATTGCTGAGTTGAACAAGGGTGATAAGTTAAACAGGGATAACTGGGACATTTGGCATTGGAAAATTTCTTACATTTTAGAAGAGCAAGACGCTCTAGAAACCTTGAACCATGTCATGATTGAGCTTGAACAAGGGAACTCTGTTCAGCATAGTAGAGATGCTAAAGCTTATACTGTTTGGAAAAAGAAGAACAATATTGCCCGCATCACACTCTTTGAGTGTAATGATGGACGACCTCATGTGTGAATACGAAAAATACCTAACTGCTCTGGGAATGTGGATAACCCTAAAAGAGAAAATTGGTGGTACTTTAGCCTCCAAATTAAGAAGACTCACAATCAAATTTGACACTTATAAACTTCGGCCTAATACGCCGATGAAACAACATTTGAGAGAGATGTCAAACATGATTCATGAACTAAAAATAGCAGGACATGCGCTTTCTAATGAGCAGCAAGTGCAAGCAGTGATAAGATCACTCCCTGCTAGTTGGGAACACATGAAGGTAAACTTAACTTATAATGAGAGCATTGTTACATTTGATAATGTGGCGCAACATTTGGAACTTGAGGATGAATGTTTGGAAGCTTATCGATCCTTCAGACAAGCCTATCTAACAGAGGGTTCAGGACCCTCACATTCTAAGCCTAAATACAAGAAAAGCAAGAAATTTCAGAAAAGAAAAACTGGACCCCATTCTAAGGGCAAGAAAACCTTTAAAAAGAAGAAGGGAAGACATGGCTTAAAGAACTTTGATCTGAAGAAGATCAAGTGTTATGCATGCCAGAGAATGGATTATTTTGCCCGAGATTGCACTCAGCAAAATAAGCAGAACAAGGTATTTCTGGATATTGAAAATTTACATTTTTCACATGTTTCCAGTATTGTTTTTCTAACTGAGTCTTATCCATTGTGAATTTTGGATTCAGACGCCACAGACCACGTGAGCAAGGATAGAGGATCCTATGTGGATTATTGTCGATTATCAAGTCATACCAGGTGGCTATACGTTGGAAACAATGCAAAGATTGAGGTCAAAGGAATTGGGACATGCAAATTGGATTTGCGTGGAGGAAAGACCTTAATTTTACATGATGTATTATATGCACCTGATATTCGACGGAATTTAATTCCCATTAGTTCCCTACTTCAATACAGTTTTTCGATCAATTTTCATGACAATATTGCAAATATTTTTAAAGACAATATATATTATGGTTTTGGTTTCATTTTCGATGGATTTGTCATTTAGATACAGTTGATAATTCTGCTTATGATTGCTTTACTACTTCTACTTCCAATCTAAATGATGATATGGATATTTGGCATGCTAGACTAGGACATATTAATCAAAATAGAATGATTAAATTAGCAAAAGAAGGCTTGCTAGAACTAATTTCAAAATTGAAAATGTCCTTATGTGAACATTGTTTAACTATTAAAGCAACTAGAAAACCATTCGAAAAAGGGATTAGGGCAAAAACTCCATTATAACTAATTCATTCCGACATATGTGGTCCTTTGAGTGTGAGGGCAAGGCACAAAGCTTGGTATTTCATCACTTTTATTAATGATTACTCACGGTTTGGTCATATCTATTTTATTTCACACAAATCAGAAGCATTAGAATGCTTTAAACGCTATTTGAGTGAAGTTGAAAATTAAATGGATAAGAAAATCAAAGTGCTCAGAATTGACCGTGGACATGAATACTTATCAGAATAATTCAAAGAGCTTTATGAAAAAAAGGGAATAATAAGACAATTAACAATCCCTGGCACTCCACAACAAAATGGAGTAGCTAAAAGAGGAAATAAAACTCTTCTAGACATGGTTAGGTCAATGATGGTGCAAGCAAATCTACCATTTTCATATTGGGGAGATGCTTTATTAACCGCCACTTACATACTTAACCGTGTGCCCTCAAAGTCCGTTATATCCACGCCTTATGAACTCTGGACAAAACCCCAACTTGAGTTGAGTGTGCTCAAACTATGGGGATCTATTGCGTATGTCCATGATACTTCCTACAAATATGGAAAATTAAGTCCAAAAGGGAAGAAATGTATTTTTATAAGATATTCAGATCTATCAAAGGGTTACATTTTTATCAGTGAAAATGAAGATGGAACAGTAACGGAACTTGAATCAAGAAACGCCACATTTCTCGAAAATGAATTTCTTAACAGAGGTGAAATTGATCCTACTATCTTATTTTATGAACAGCAAGATCAAATGGATAATAGCGAGTCTTATCCATCTTATCTGAGTGGGAGCTCTGAAGAGAAAAAAGAAATCCTATTTTTAGAGATGACATAATATAGGGAACCCCATTATGGAAAAGTAAAAAAGGAAGTGTACCCAAGAAACGTTTTTCGATTGAAGGATCAACGTTTATGGTTACTCCTTAAGATGAAGAAGAGCCTAAAACAATACAAGAGGCTCTAAGTTGCCTTGCTAAGGAACAGTGGAAAAAGGCAATGGAGGAAAAAATAGACTCAATGACAACTAACCAAGTTTGGAAATTAGTTAACCTTCCATCTGGCTGAAAGGCAATTGGGAACAAGTGGGTTCTCAAAATTAAAAGGAAAGCAGATGGATCAATTAAGAGATATAAAGCTCGGTTAGTTGTAAAGGGGTATACACAACAGGAAGGAATAGACTATGAGGATACATTTTCACCTGTTATGTGTTTTAATTCCATAAGATTGCTCCTAGCCATAGTAGCAAATTTAGATTTAGAATTATATCAAATGGATGTAAAAATCACTTTTCTCAATGGAGAACTGGATAAAAAATTTACATGGAACAACTAGTAGGTTTTATACAAAAAAGAGAAGAAAAGAAAGTTTGTAAACTTCAAAGGTCCATTTACAGACTCAAACATTCATCCAGACAATGGTATTTGAGGTTTCACCGAGCGATAACCTTATTTGACTTTCAAATGATTGAGGAAGACCATTGTGTTTACATCAAGCGGTATGAAGGCAATCTAGTAATATTATCCCTTTACGTGGATAATATACTATTAGTTGGGAATAATCTGAAATCGATTATGGCCATTAAGGAATGGCTATCCTCAAATTTTGAGATGAAAGACATGGGTGAGGCAGATTATATCCTTGGAGTCAAGATCATTAAGGATCGCTCCAAGAGATTGATTTCTCTTTCTCAAGAAACTTATTTATGGAGAATTCTTGAGAAATTTAACATGAAAGACTACAAACCTATGGATACCCCTATAAATAAGAGTGAGCCATTGAGTCAAAACATGTGCCCTCAAAATGAATCTGAAAAGAAAACAATGGAAAGAATTCCTTATTCCAGTGCGGTTGGTAGTCTTATGTATGCAATGATGTGTACAAGACCGAATATTTGTCATGCGGTCGGATTCGTAAGCAGATACCAATCAAACCCCAGACAAAAGCATTGGAAAGCTATCAAGCGAATATTGAGATATTTAAAAGGCACGGTTGATTACGCGTTGTGCTATCAAGGCAAAGATTTGTGCTTAGTCGGATATTCTGATACGGATTAGGCAGGAGATCTGGATGAGTGAAAGTCCACATCAGGATACTCATTCTTGCTAAACAATGGCGCTATATCATGGTGTAGTAAGAAGCAGACATGCATTGCATTATCGACAATGGAAGCTGAGTTTGTAGTATGTTCTGCAGTGGTACAAGAGGCTATATGGCTAAAAGATTTCTAGAATATTTAGGAATTTATGGAGAAAACTTAGATCCTATCCTGATATATTATGATAATCAAGCAGCCATCGCCTATACAAAGGATCCGAAGTACCATAGCAAGATTAAGCACATTGATATAAAATATCATTTTATCAGAAATGGCATAGCACAAAAGGATATCACTGTTCAACACATTTTTACGCAAAAGATGATAGCAGATCCATTTACTAAGCTAATACCTAGAGATGTATATATTGAACATGTAAAGTCTCTTGGTATGCGTAGAATGTAATCAAACATTTCCAAATTTGAAATGAACAAAGTATATTTCATTCAAATGCATTATTTTTTTATGTGTATGAGTATACAAATGTCTCGTATGTATGTCGTAAAGGTTGATAAGGTTGATTATCTCACACGAACAACCGCCTCTAACACTCATGAGGAGTGGGTAAAGATGAGACATGTGTTCAACAACATGATAATATGAAATATTCATTTAGTAGAGAAGTAACATAAAATAAAATATGTCACCTCCAAAGAGGAGATGAGATCCAAAGTACAAATATGGATCATTTTGTGGATACTCCCACTTTCCACAATACCTGTAGCCAGATAATAAATTCCTCACATACAGACATCAAGAAAAGTCAATAATGTGAAAGAATTCAGGTTAGGTACTGTGTGTGCCTGAACTAAAGTCTGTATGGTATTATTAATAAAATCGACATGTGCCTTTATGCTAAAAGGAAAATACCGTAGCATGTGATTCATACCACATGTGTAAAAGAACCGCAAATGGGAAGCAAGTGAAAGATCCCTGATTCATTGCTGTGTGAGTCCCAGAAAAGAAAATTCTTTTCATGGATACCCTTCGACTTTGACGATATCATGGAAAGATGATATAGTGCTCGCTACCTTAGTATGCATCTTATGATCATGATATAAACGGTCTAAGAGATAAAATACTAGGAAAGCAACTGTTTTCAAATTAAAATGATATGCGGGCAAAAGAAAGATTTTCCAACATATACACAATTATGCTAGTGTCTGAGACATAGTCCATTATGAAGTTAATTTCAGTAACTTCATAAGTGTGGATACTATGAATATGTGAATAGTAATCTGAGCTTACATTAAAGCTCACGAGGGATCAGATTTACAAGTGGAAAGTGTATATGGGATAATTTAGGGCATCCAAGGCATTATATATACAAATGGGAAAATAGGGTTGTTTTATGCTAATCCTTCATCAGGATTTCTAGTACAAGAACACCTGAGGAGACGTCATGCTCACGCGGTCACGATGATGCACCAAGTATGAAAACCTCAAAAGAGAGATAAAGATTATATGATGTGGCTCATCCCATTATGTGCGAGTGGGAGATGTAAAATATAGATGTGGGGTACACCCATAATGGGGGACCTACATATTATATTCTTATTAATTAAATTAATATTTAGAGGTGGTTATCAGAATAACCACCTTCCCCCCTATTTTGAATATGGGATAAAACTGCAAAGTAGTTACTAAGCCATGATGTAGAGAAAGGGATAAAACTACAGAGCAGTTACCAAGCCATTATGCAGAAAAGAGAAAACTGTTGAGGAGGTTAAGAACATTCAATCTGAAAAAAAATAATTATTTTAGTTTTTCCCTTTACAACAATTCTCTCTATCTTTTGCAGTTTCCTGTACGAATTGTTCGTTTGGGTGGTGAAATTATCATGAAAATAACAAGGAGTTCGGTGTGATTCTTGTTCATCATGTGAATTAGAGCATCAACGTGGAAATCAACATTATTTCCAAATCAAGTAAGTAATTCCGCATTAAATTCTTCGTATGAATTTTATTCTAACAAGTTTTAATTTAAGCAACACTTATTAGACAAAAAAAAACTATTTCTTAATGTAAAATAGGTAACATTTAATAATTGTTTCTAAATAAAACCGCTACCTAATGTAGAATAGACAACACTTAATTGTCTCTTGCTAAATTATAATTTATGTTATCTTGTGTTGCTTTTATAAATTAATAGGCAATTTTTGTTTTATAAATTATTTCATATAATAAATATTTCTTATACTAAGAATATGTTTTAATTTAAATAAATTAATAATTAAATTTTATATTTAAACTTATAAAATTATACTTCTATTTTTCCTAGATTTTATTTATTTTTATTTTTAAAAATCCAATTTACATAATAAAATTATATTCCATAACTTGAATATATTTTTGACTTTTGGTTTCATTTTTCTATTTATTTTAATTAAGAGTGGCTTACGAATCGTTAAAATAATTTTTTTTGCATTAACTTTTATAGACTTGAGGAAAATAGTTTTAAAAAGTAAAATATATTAAATTACTTAAAAAATCATTTACATTTACTTGTGGTTTTGTTATAGAAGTTCCTATTTGTGATTATGGGAAAAATGATCAATCCTCATTTATGACTTAACTACATTCCAACCTCAAAACTTGATTCATTGTGAAACTCTTGGAGGATTTCATTCCTTTCATGATTTATTTCAAGGAAGCAATTCATTTGGCATTCAATTCACAGATGTTGATTTTGTGATTTACATGGTAAACTTCCAAATTTGTTTATTTTGTGATTCAATTATCAAGTTTAGTGATAAAATTGATTTTGATTTCTAAACTCTATGTTGCTACATGTTCTTTCTAAACCAAATCAACAAAGCTTAATTTATATTGATTGATGTTATACTTGTATAAATTGATTTGCAAATTTCTTAGTTTATTTCTTCAATTATCTATGTTATTTTTGTGTTTTACATCTTCAAAATGTGAGAAAGTAATTGGATACTTAGACTAATTGATAAGTGAATAAACCACACATTCTTTTCTACTCTATTTGAAGCAAACAAATGGTGTTAAATTTGTTCCATACATGATGTATATTAGTTATCCTCATTGTTAAATTAACTAAGGTATTCCAAGAAGATTTAGGGAATTAGCTTATTAGACTTTGTGGGTGGTAAAATTTTGAGTCATAAACTCTAAAGTTTTAGCTTGAATAAGAGCAATTTTGGGTTTTAGAGAGGGTTTTTTAAGGTAAGGCTAATTTTTAGTAATTGAACATAAAGGTGCACAAATTTTAGTATTTGTGATTGTCCAAGGAGATGGTTAATAGTGAGGTAGGGTTATGTCTCACTAATCCTAATCATACTAGGATGTTAAACAAAGCAACTTTAGCATGAAGATTAACAAGATAAATTAAGAATCATATAAGAAGTTCTAAATATACAAAGAAACCATAATAGGATTGAATGATCCATAAATAAGGTTTGATATTGCTTTCTTGTATAGATGGCAACACATGCGGAATTTAACTAGTCTGTAGCTCATTAGGTGGCAGAAGGATTCTTATAACTTTATATTCTCCTATAATTTAATATTGACAAGGATTTGTTCTTCTATAAAAATTGCATGGTTTGATATACATACATACATACATACATATATATATATATATATATATATATATATATATATATATATATATATATATATATATATATATATATATATTCCAAGTCCATGATTTAAGTTTCTATTTAATATAAAATTAATGTTTTTATAGCAATAATTTTTTTTGGACTTAATGTTCTAAATGTTAGTAAGTTTACAACAGGAGGCAAAATGATTTTCCTTAGTGGTTAGGTTAAACAAAAGTAAAAAAGGTCAATGAGCTCATTTGTTTTGTGGTTCTTGATTTATAAGGATGTATATGAATGTAATCATTTAATGCTAATTTAATGCCTAGTTATTTCATTTTAGCTGTAGATGTGTTTCTTTTATTTTTTATACCTAGAAAGTTTTTCTTTTCTTTTTCTTTATTTTTTAATTCTATAAGGAATATCCTTTAATTTATTGATTATACATGACATTGATCTATATCTAATTAGTGCTCAAAATGTGTTAGGTATATGGCATATATAATGGACATAAATTAGGAAGAAAGGGTAAAGGTATGGATTGGTTTACTCATAAATATAAACTGGCATGCTCTATAAGATGTATTTTTATAATTCTAGTTTAGGACTTACAATTAGGATAGAGAAGTGGTTCTGATTGCAAGAAAAAGCCATTGAAGTTAGAAGAGCTCATTTTGAACTAAGATAATAAGGTTTACAATTTCGGATGCACTTTTGAGTACATGTATTAGAGATCTTTTTTTATGTTCACCATAGGTTAGAGTTACATATTTTCTAGAGTAATTATATTTTGTTTAATAACTCTAAAAATAATTTGTTTCTATGGTTTAATCTCTATTTTAAATATCTAAATTATGAAATAAAGTTTTAAGTATAGAAAAATAAATTATTTGTTTCTAGTATCTACAAGCAAGTTGAGACTCTTTTTGTTTAAGGTTTGCTTGTAGGTTAGAAACTACTTTATATATCAACTTGAGTAGTTTGGGTTTCTTACTTAAAATGTTAGTGTTTGTATATTGTTAAAGCATGCATGATATTAAATTTTTAATTATCTAATCATTAAGTTTCTAAGATAGTCATCTATTTATATGTTCCCTTAGTTTAGTATTCCATCAACTAGGTTGGTGGTGGTTTATAACTACCTACAAAATCATGCCTAATAGCTAGTTGAAAGGCCAATATTGGGACATAAACATTACAACGACTATTTGAGACAAGAAATATAAAGCTTAAGGAGGGGGATAAGTAAAGCAATCCATCTTTCGCAGTTGTATGGATAAATTTTCTTAACAAAAGGCTTTCTATTATAATAAACAACAAGTATAAAGCTTATATGAGAAATGCATCTTTTATATCATGTATATAGATTTTCTTTTTTTAATGATAGATCGAGGAATTACTAAATATGCATATGATAATTATACAAGTTCACAAAAGTTGATCCTTAACATGATTAGTAGTGCATCTCAAGCTAATGTAGGAGTGTTGGCTAGTTGGTCTCTTCATTATCATCCTTTTTTTCCATCTTTATCCTCTGTAGATTTTTCTTAATAAGCATTTGGTATTTATTTCTTCTTTTATGCCTTTCTTCTTTAATTAAGTAATTTTTGCTTAAAAGGGAGAATTTGAAACTAGAATTAAAAGAGGTGGACAGACTTATGAACATGTCTAGCTTGTAAGAACATTAGGTATAGAAAAGTTGCATATTGTTATCACTAAAATGGATAAACCTATGGTTAAGTGATCAAAAGATTGGAACTTTTTTTTTATCCTTTTTGTGTTCTCTACTTATCCAGCTCTTTGCATTTTAATAAGGTTCCTTCATGTGGGGGTGCCACTATGTATGATGAAATTGAGTTAAAGATGATTCTATTTCTATAGTTATCAAGCTATAATATAAAAAAGGTATTTTCATCTTGTTATTTGGGAATGAACCTTTAATTTTATATAGATATCTCAAATGATTTTTATTTTAGGATGCTTGTGGTTCTTTATGGTTAAGAGTAAATAGAATACATTGCTAATACATTAACAATTAAATGCCATTTTAGGAATTTAACTTTGATGTCAATAAACAATTCTTACTTATTAGAATTCCTATATTTATTCTAACTAGGTTAAGTTTTATGTTATACTAAATGATACTAGAACATAAATATTCTACCCATGAAATATAAGGAGGACTAAAAGAAATTTTCAATTTATTTTTTCCTTTTATAATTATTTCTTATTTGATTTAATTTTATTAATTGTGCATGAATGATTTGTCTAAATACATGTTTTTTTATCTATGATGTGATTGAAAATGCTTTTGAAATAGATTTTTAAGTGAAAAATTAGTGTACCAGAGCATTAAAGAAGAGAGTAAGTTAGTCAAAGTGTCCTTTTACTTACAAGAGAACTTGAGAGTTATGTAGGCCTTCTAAGTAAATTATATAGCAAGTTTTTTTAAGCATTTATTTATTTTTATTAGAATTGCATAGGGACATGCAACTCAAAGACCATCTTGAATATCCTATGTTGAAGATATTTTTGAATTGTGAAGTCAAACCAAGTTTTCGTATACAATGGAACTTTTTTATTTTTATTTTTTTAATTTTTTACAACTCTTAATTGATGAACAAGGATTTAATGATTGTAGAACAAGTTTTAATGAATCATGATTTTTTAAAGTTGAGAATTGGCATTCAAGGTAATAGGATGATACAATAAATATGTAGATCTCAATTTTTGCTTTCAAAAAGTACACTTGATCTTTTTTTACTTACTTCTATATTATATTTTCTTCATAAATCTTGATGGTTTAATTTTGTAATCATTACAGGAAAATATTGATGGTGAAGAAGAAGATAAGGATAATGAAGGATAAAAAGATTTTCAACATATGGATACTAATGAAAAATTTTAAATTTTTACATGTCACTTGTTGTTTTTATTTATATTTTTATCAATTTGAATACTTCTTAGAACATTTAAGAATGTACTCAATGTTAATACCTTATTGCCATTCAAATTTGAATATGAATTGAACAAGTAGGTAATTCTTGGAATTTACTTATTAATTTGAAATTTCATATGATTTTGTATATTGCACATTTAATTCAAAATTTATATAAAATAAAAGATGAAAATAGTTGTCTATGATAAATGGTAGGCAATGTTCAAAATTTGTTGATAAAAAGCACAAAGGTAAAAATTATTGCATAAAATAAAGAATAAGCAATGGTTAAAAATCGTTGTCAAATACAAAAATTGTTATCAAGTACAAATGTGAAACCATTTCCTATAATAAAAAATAAGCAATGGTAAAAAAACTATTGCCAAAGATAAGGTTATAAATCATTGCATATTCTTATAGAATAGGCAACAACTTTTATAAAGTGTTTCTTAAAGTTAAAAAAAAAATCATTGGATAAAAAAATAGATAATGTTCAATAACATAACACATGAAAAATGTTGCCTATCCTTTAGGTAGCAATTTTTGAACTTTAGATAGCATTTTTTTTTTGCTATTGGCATAGAATATAAATGTTATAATGATTCATGAAAAGATGATGTATGATATCACATATTTTATTTAAATAAATAGCAAATAATATCACCAAATATCAAAGAATATGGATGAAATTAAATTTCTTACTTATACAAATTTGTAAAAGCTGCATAAAATGATAAGTAACAAAATGTTATATATTATGAAATTATAAACTAAATTGCAAAAATAAACACAAAAACTAAAACAAGTCTTTCTATTTATATTTTGTACTTTTTCAGTAAGTGTTAAACCTAACATATTTTTCTACAAGCTAATGAAGTTTCAATCCTATAAAATAATTAGTGAGCATAAACATAAAATCAAATAGAATCATTTTAAGTTAGAAAAGAAAATATACCTTATTAGATAAAAAATTACTTTAAGGCCATAAGAATTTTAGAATAAAATTTACAAATAGCAACATGTTTTACTCTTTATATTTTTAACTTACAGTATGTTTTATCCTTTTTATGTTTAACTTGTACACAAGGGAAGTTTCAACATCGATTACTACAAGACATTGACATCTAAAGTTAGCTCATATAAATCATAATAGATATTAGATGTCAATTAAGTAGAAAAATATCGTTGTCTTTAATAACATGATGTCGATCTATTAATTATTTAACATTAGTTATTAAACAAGAACTAAAGTCATAATAATTAAATGTTGATTATTTAAAAGAAATTCTTTTGCTTATATAACATTTTCAATAAAATTGATTCAATTATACATATCATATATATTAGATTAGAATTGGATAACAATTTTACACATACATATGTGCTCATACATAAACATATATCAAACAAAAATCTAAAACACAATTTTTATAGATTATATATTTCAATAATTTATACACATCATATGCATTGGAATAGAACCAGATAACAATTTTACACACATACACACACATGCATGTACACACATATACACATATATCAAAGAAGAATCCAAAACACAACTTTTATAAATCATATATTTACATAGTTTCATTTAGAAGCAAAATCCACTTATATTTATAGCATAAACATATGTCAAAATAGATCAAACATATAATTCAATTTATGATTTTGCAAGTAATATCAAGTAACAATTTTACAATATAAGTATAAAGGTTGTAAGAGCATTGACATCATTTTATGAATTGATCAATTTTTTTATAAATTTAACTTGTTATAGGTGAAATTAATGGTATTAAAATTCCTTTTTGTATTACAACATTTCTCTCGTATGACTAAATAGATAGAAACAACAAAAGATTGAATGTAAATGTATAAATAAATAAAAAAGAGCAGGACAATTATGAAAAATCATAAAATAATTACTTTTAAGAATTTTGACTAAACTTTGACTAAAGAGAAACTATAGTTAGCAATTTGTAAATTTATTGTCATTAGAAAGCTTTCAGGTGGAGCTAATTTCTTATAAAGATTTCATCATTAATGAATGTCAATGAC
This sequence comes from Sindora glabra, assembly GCA_020226215.1. NCBI lineage: Eukaryota > Viridiplantae > Streptophyta > Magnoliopsida > Fabales > Fabaceae > Sindora > Sindora glabra. Next base: position 15,188,267 of record CM035229.1, on the reverse strand, counting down.
TTAATTTAGGTTTGCATGATGCAAAATTATAAAAAAATTTAAAAATATAAAACTATCTAAATAATCTTAACCTATTACACCTCAAGCTTTGATACTTGACTAGTTCATATCACGTTAGTGGTAATTTGAGAACCTATGAGCATACTTATTTTCTAAAATCTATTTTTTTATGATTTTCCTTTGAAAGAATAAAAACATGATTTGTGCATATCTTAATAAATACAAATAATCATATGAAACTTTTAATGCATATTTTATAATTTAGAAAACAAAACTTTGAAAATATTTTGTTGATATTCTTAGATTGGCTTAGTTAGGTAATGGGTGTTGCACACACCAAAATTATTAACTAAACTTACTATAATTAGTATTTAAAGTGAATTTATGTCAAACTTAAGGGATTAGTGTCTATTCATTTATAACAAATTACAAAACAAAGTGGTTTGATTGTAATTTATAAAATAGCAAAATGTAAAGAGTTAAAAAAAAAACCATGATGAAAGAAAGGCTTCAGTTCGAGATAATTTCCAATATTAATTCAATGATTGATTCTCAATAACTAATGACTTATCCTAGAATTGATTAGCTAGCTAGAAATTGCCCATAATCCATGCAACAATTAAAACTATTTCTAAAGTTAATTCAATAACACATAATTATCCTTGTAATAATCTCTAAGTTTATTTGGTAATAACATTAAGCTCTAGATTAAGGCTTGATTAATATTTATAATTGCAAACTATTAATTTTTTTTATTTCTCCTTAGGAATATAATGATAACTGGCCATATAATCATCAAATCTTAGTTGCCATTGTGATAATCAATCATGTTGATAATAATTCAAAATCTTAAACTAAATCATAATTAATCATCTAGCAGTAGATTACTACAAATAATCACCTTTAACAGTAAAAAGTAGAGAAACAAAGATAATTAATTCTAAAATATATTAATGAAATTATGTTTCATATTTTACATGAATTAAGTGTAGAAGAGCTTTGAATTAGAAAGAATAAAATTACCCACTCAAGCCTTTTGGAGAAAGAGAGAGAGAAAAAGAAGAGCTACTATTTTATGTATTATGTTAGTTCTGGAGGCATAAAACCTCTAATATCTAATCTCCAAAGGAGAAAACCCTATTGGACAAAGTTAGGCTGACTCTTAGGCTTACAATGAATTAGACCTTGCTTAATTTGTAAGTGCAAAACATAATTTACAAATCAAAACTTCAAAATAGTTTATTGTAGTGAACTTTTGTTGGTTGTTATTAGTTTTTCCTTCTTTATCAAAGCTTAAATATAGGAAAGGTAAGCCCAAGCTTTATTTTATTAATTGTTCTTGGCTTGAAATATTCCTTGGAACTTGGAGGTAAACATTTTGTATCCTTAATCTTTTTAGAAGTAAATGTTGGTTTTCTTTTATTTACAAGTTAACCTTATAGATATAGATTTTATTTTTAAATTTAGTAAGTTAATTATTCATCAAGTTTTAAGTAAACTTATATTTCTTTTTCTATGGGAATTCTTTCCCTCAAGTACATAGTTGTTACGTTAACTAGCTGAAGTTGGGCATGCTTGGAAAGCTTATAATTCAATGGTATGTTAATAGGGACAATTAGACTAAGTATTTATTTCATTTGCATGGCTATATATTCAAAATGTTCAAAAACATGAATTAATTCAAGAATGGTTATTAGACAAATTTACATTTGAATATGATATTAAAATCTCTTTTTAAATATTGTAATGTAATGTGTTGAATACTGCATTATGCATAAACAAGGCTTTGAATGTTGCTAGTGACAATTGTATATGTTAGTTACATGCCCATGTTGGTCATGACATATTATAATTTTAATCATAAGAAAAGGAAAAGCTAAAAGCAAAAACTCTTGCTCACCTTAAAAGGAAATTATTTTTCCTAAACACTCCACTAGTGAGCCTTTTATCCAAGCTAGAACCTTACCCAAGGTCTTAAAGAACCTCACACATAAAAAAAAAAAGAATTAAGCTCGAGCAAAACTTGAAGGTAAAATAAGCCACTCAAGTTAAAAAATGGAAACTTCACCTTAAACCTCCACTTTTGCATAATGCTAGCCAAATAAGCCTACACTCTTGCAAAGCACAAGTCGTAATCATGTTTCTTTGAGTTTCCCTATTTCAAAGACCTTAAAATGAGAAGTATGGTTGTGAGTGAGCTCAAGGGGTTGTTAATCTTTATATAGTATATCAGTCCAACGCTTAATTCTAATCTAACTAGTGTAGGGCTTCATATTTTAGTTATTTTGTATAGCCAATATTCTTATCCTAGTAAAGGTGGTTGACTATATCAAATGATCAACTGGTCTTGCTTGGACTATTTAACTTTTGGTTGGGTTATAAACCTTCTTTTTGATCGGTAACTAGAGCCTAACTTGTTTAGGGTCCAATTTTTTCATTTTAAGTCTAAATTGGCAATATCATAATTGTTGGAAAGATCTCTAAGTCCATTTTCTAATAGAATTAGTTTTATGCCTAAGACCTAAATGATTTTTTTTGTTACATATGAAATAATAATCAAAAGTTAGGATTGAAAAGTTCAAAAGGATAGCTTTATTGCTTTGTTCTTTGACTAGTCAACTAAGGTTTGCATGACCACCCTATTAAGGAATTATATAAATTTAAAATATCTTCTTAAAGTGGGAAAGATGAAATTTTGAAGGATAAAAATACCCTTAAAGGGTAATAGCCATGTAGCCCTTAAAAAGACTTTATCTCCATCATCCCTTTTAGTTTCTTCATTTTCCTAACAATTCTTCTATTAGAGGACCTTAAGGTAAACTTCTTATTCATTTTTATTTGAAAATTTGCTTCTAATCCCAATAGAACTTATATAGTAGCCTTTTTTTAATCCTTGACTATTAATTTCATTAATTTATGATTAATATTAAGATTAAAATTTGGAAGCCTTGGGGCCTTATATGGTCATCTTAAACCTTAAGATTTTCTTGAAAAACTAAGCTCAAATCCTCACTTTAGAGTTTAAATAATGATAATTTAGTTGAAATTTGTGGGAAATTGTTTGATGTAGTAAGTGGTTATCTTAGGGAGATTAAGCCCTAGTTCCATGTTATTTGGTTGTTAGAAGAATTCCAAGAATAAGCTCTGTTAAGAAAGCAAGCCAACGAATTCAAACAGATCATTTGAGTAGCTATCTACATATTAGTTTATGGTATATGGACCTTTTCTAATTTGAAATTACTCAAATATGTAATGGTATGTTGCCTTTATGATGTCAGTTAAGTTGTAAGCAGGGAAAGCATGGAAGTTCTAATTCATAGTGAAACAATCTAATCATTAGATCTTCTATTAGACTTCCTATCAAATTATCAAATCCTTTATCAAAGTATTAGATCAATTATCTAGTCAAATTATCATATCCCTATAACTTCTATTAAAGCCCTAAAACATTTTTGAGGTCAAACCAAATCTTCTCTAAATCTCTAATTAGATCAGATTATATATTTGACTAGTCACCGTATTTTCAATTAGATTATATATTCGATCAATTGTTAGATCTTTTATCAATTCTCAATTAGATTATCTAACCATTAAGTTATTTGTACCATATTGCTAATTTCTTTACATGATTATCTAATCATTTGATAAGAGTATCAAGTCATCCATTTGCTTAGAGTCATTAATTGCAGTTTTGTTTGATTAGACCATCCAATTTTTGTGTCAAATTCTTGATCAAATTATCAAATCATTTATTAATTTTATCAGGTTTTCGATCAACTTTCAAATCCACCAATTTGATCATGTAAATTACTAATTTTCAATTCATCTATAGAGTTAAAATATCATCATTTCAACTACAAGTCAATCAGTTTTTGTAAATACTTGGTCAAGCCTTGCATGCTCAAAGCAAGGCTAGTGAAAAGAAATTAATATTCAGGAGGTTGTTATTCACCTACTTATCTAGAAATTTAGTATTATTATTATTATTATTATTATTATTATTATTATTATTATATATTTTCAATTTAGCAATTTAATTTCCTAAAAAATAGTTTATTTCTAGTAAAAAATAGATAATTTTCTATCATATCAAATTACTAAATTCAAAAAATAATATATATGATAATATTTATATGAAAATAATACTAAATTTTTAATATCAATATACTACTGGAAGCTTATTCTCGACATGGGAACTCCATTTAAAAGACACACTAGTACTCTTCAAATTACTCTCACTACTATTTATTACTGCCTTCACCTTTCGGAGTCCCACCGAAGCTCTGCTCTAATTAGTTCTCCTTACCGCTGTCCAATGTTCTATACTTTGGTAGCATAATTGTACAACGAACTTTATGTCAAATACATCCTATGAGTTATCTGTTACCAATTGTTCTATTAAAAATTGTTTTTTATAATCATTTTTATCGATATTATTATTTCTTTATTAATTTTACCTTCCACACGGGATCGTATACGATCTTTCACTGAAAATAGGATAAAAATATCCTATTAAAATGATTTGAATAAATTTAATGCTATCAAGTTAGAGAATCAAACACGTGCTAATAGTTTAAAATATTTTCTTCCATTATCAGCTTACCCGTGTTAAGGTCCACAAATGTTTCAGAGGTAACCGCTTCAAGAACTCTTCGTTGTAACAAATAATGAAAATTTTGCACATTCCGATATTAGACGATAAAAATAATTGTGCTAGCATATGATACAACCTAACTATTGACATTTTTCTCATTGTTTGGGCTTACAAGACATGATTAATTTAGAAAATCAAAACTGCATAAAAATATTGAAATATCTTTGAAATTTTGATTTTTTTTTATAGAAATTATTTTATATTATCAGTGAATTGCAAAAATTATGTAATTAAAAAATACATGCAATTAAAATTTTTTATTGATAATAAGATAGTTTTAACAATTTTTGATAAAATAGATGATAATATAAAAATAATTTATATCAAAAGTGAATTAAATTTAAACTTTGTAGAAAATTTTCATTTGTCTCTGATTAAGCAAAGAATTTTCATACTATTTGTATAATTTTTTATTAAAAAACCACGCATGTTGTCATGGGAGTGGAGTTTATAACTTACTTTTTAACATATAAAAAATATTATTTTCTATCGATTTCTCCATATAACATTAAATAAATAAAAACTAATTATTATAATGCTAAGGTGCCCTTAAGAGTTTGATATTCGGAGTAGTGTGGCAAAATATAAGTCATTGAATAAAATTACTAAAATTTTAACAATGACTTAATAATTTCATCTAGTGGTCTATATTACAAAAATTTTAACAATGACTTAATAATCTCATTTAGTGATTTGTATTTTATCACATCACCTTAGATATCAAATCTCTAAGGACACATTAGAATTCCCCTTATGAATATAATATAATATAAATAAAATTTGTTTACGGAATATATTTTTTATCAAAATAAAGCAACTTCAAATCCTTTTGATTAAATTAAATGTTAGGAAGGATTAATTGAAAAATTAAAGTCTCAACTTCCATATCAAAGTTTAATTATTATATAATCTTTTGGCTGGTGAACACTGATCTCCTTTGATTTCCTAAGATTACGGAGCTTTTAAATCTCTTCTTCCCTTATTGCCGCGCACAAACAAACAGCCTTTTGGAAGTCATCGTGAAGGATTTTGTTCGTTTGAGGAATATATGTCATCATCATTATTTACCAGAAATAGTCTTCATTTATGGGTGGCTTGGCATGATGACAAATGTATTTGCACATTTCCTGATTTCCGTATGTTTAAGTCTTGGGTTTTCCTTCGGTATAATTTCGGGAAAAAAAATTGTATTGACATAATTTTTAGTGAATTTTATGAGAAAATTTTATAAAATTTATATTTTTTAAAAAAATTCGTAATTTTTTTTACAAATTTCTCATTATTAAATAATAATTCTATAACATAAAAATTTAAAGAATAATTTGCAAAATTTTATGAGAAAATTATAAATATTATATAAAATATTATGAGTTTTATAAATAAATGATGTAAAATTGAAAATAATCACATCAATATCCACCACATTTTTGGAGTATATCGAACAAGTCCTTTATATCTTATGGGGGAAAATTGTAAAAGTAAACCTCTGACTAATTGAAGTTAGTGCAGGAAGTATATTCTTACCCTCGCTTGCGGCCCAAACTCACGTAAAATAAAACATCTTAACTCTGCCAGTTTTATGTGGAAGGAGTGAATTAGAAGTGTGTAGAAGGAGAAAAAAAATTAAAATATACCGACTTCAATGGATCAGCTTTAGCTTCGTCATTAGATTTCAAGTGTATCTTTTTTGGAATAATATTAAATGTACCTTTGAAAACAGAAATCCAATACTTAATTATATAAATTTAGATTTAAAATTATATTTTATTTATTTAATTTTCCCCCTAAATTTTAAGCAGAAAATTATATACGGTATGTTTGTAAAGATTAATTAATATTTGATTTACTAAATTCATAATTAAAATTAAATTTTATTTATTTAATTTATTAGAATTAAATATTAAATATAGTGAGAATTTGGTTAATGCGTTCAGTATCAATTACCTCATTGAATATGCAGTCATTTCTATTTTTATGAAATTTTACTAGATAAAGATATTCGATATTATCTCTTTTTTTATAATAATTAGTATATCACATTTAGGTATTTTGGATATAGAATTTTGAAAATCATGATAAGGATTTTGGATATAAAATTTTCAAAACCATATAATAAAATTGATTTTGAAATTATCTAAAATTTTAATATTTTACTATAAAATTTCAAATTAGTAACTGAATTTAGTATTTAAAACAAAAATTATTTAAATACTATAAATTTAATATTTAAATTTATTACTCAATAATTAAAAATAGTATATATAAAAATTTTATACATAATTTTAATATTTTGAAATTAAATTATGAAATTAATAATTGAATTCAAAGCTTAAATGAAAATTAACACATGCTATAAACTTAATATTTAATGGATTCAGCGCTTTTATCTTTAATCTAGAATGTGATTGATATACACATTATAAGTTCAAGTTATATAGATAACAAAAAATAAAATCAATAATTTTATTTTTGAAATTATAAAGCATTAGGTAAATAAATTTTGAATTATATAAAAATATAATTTTACTTTTAAATATTAATTCATGTAAATAATTTCATCTTTTCAAATAGGTAATTCCATTCTTCAATAATATGAATAAGTAATAAAATTATATATGCAGATTATTATTCAAACAAGAAATTATAATTATAATTTTATATAATTTAAAATAATTTTACCAACCCTTATACTTTCAATTATGTTAAAGTGGTTAATTTTGTCCCAGCAAAATTTATGAAGTGCGAATATCTGTGATTACGTAATCAACTTCTTTTTCTTTTTATTTTTAATATGATTGTCCAAAAACACAAATTAATCAAGACGTGCGTAAGCTAACCTAAAGTTCACTCAAATGGATTTGGATCATCACCTCTACCTTTTATTATTTTTTTTACAAAATAAAAATATATTTTTTTAGAATTTTTTATTAAAATTCACCATTTTAAATTAAATAAAATAAAATTTATATCAATATCCCTCTTTTTAAAATTCACCTGAATCGAAGCTCCATCCAAATGGAGCCCAGGCGGACTGTAATGGGTCGTTATGTTCTACCCTAATGCGCCTGTCGCATCTTATTCCGAATATGAAGCGGTTTTTTTTATTAAAAAAAATAGTGCAGTTAAATAGAAAAAATAGTCCCTTGTATTTTTACTCTTTGCAAATGGACCCGTCAAAGAATACTGTTTTGTGTGTGTCGAGAAAAGACAACCCCCCCCCCCCCCGGTCAAAGTTGTGTCACGTTGTTTACATTGAGAAATTTTATCTTATCTTATAAAATAATAATAATTTTAAAATATGATTTATTTAAATCAACAACTTCCGTTAATCGGTTGTAATCGGTAACTAGATGTATTTCAGTTTAAATTTGTAATTATAAATCACTAATTTTAGGTGATGATTATGAAATGCCGAAATTTCTCTCATAATTTTAACTGTTAGCAATAATTATAATTATAAATCAAAAAGTATCGATAACACTAACAATTAATTATTTAATGATAACTAATTAATTTCAAGACGTTCAAAGTAAAAAGATCTTAAGATCAATTATTGGATGTACTATTATTTAATCTCCAAAAGATTTTGAATTTGATTTTTGAAGGTATTATTATTAAGAAGAAATTGTTGTTTATTACTTCTAAAAGTATGGCTATATATTGATGCAAACTAAAAAAATATTAATATTTATTTTGTATTTATTTAAATAATTTTAAAAAAGTATTTGCATTTATATAAAATTATATAAATAGCTTAATTATTGGAGATAATGGAAAGGAAGAATCATTATTTTTGTTCTTTTACGTCTTTATTTCAAATTCCTATGGCTTCTGATTATAGAAATAAAAAAAATTACAAAATTTCAATTCTACGTCAAACATATGTGACAATTCCCCATTTTTCAATTTCTTTCTGTATTTTTTTTTCCATTTTCCGAATATCCCTACTAGTACCGACTTAGCCTCCTAATGCTTTATTGGCATGACATTGTTTTCAATATTCCACGGTTAATAAACAAGTTTCGTTATCATATTTAATGGCTTTCGTTTGTATGAATATTGCTTTTCTACCAACAATCGATTGGTTGAGTGGAAGTAGATTAAATTTGGATAATTTTAATATATTCAAATTAAAAGTTTAAATATTGATATTTTAGAATTATTAGATTTTAATAATATAAAAATAGATTATTTAGATTTATGATTAGAAGAGTTGTTTAATAGATAAAGAATTAATGATGTGATATTTCTATTTTGAATCAGAATTTTTTTTTAATTTCAAATCTATCAATAATTTAAAATAAGTATTTTGAATAAATTGTCTATATTAATTTATATGTATATTTTTATACTTCTTCACTATATAATAAATTTAATTTAATGATTATTAACTCAATTTTATTTATAAAATATTGTAATTTAAAATTTTAAAGATTAAAATGCTTTCAAAAAATAATCATATAATCATTTTAAAAATATAAAATTTAGTTAATAATTAATAAATTAAAAATATAAATTTTACCTTATGAAAATATTTTTTATTTCTTCTTCTTCTTTTTGAATAATCTCCTTTACTTATTTCTTGCACATTAATACACAATAAACTCTTTTACAATACTCACTTTAGTAATAAAATTTAGTATTATTTTCAATGAAAAGTTTAATATCTATTAATACTTTTAAAAGAAATGATATTTATACATATTATTTTTCTTACACATATCCAAACTTAAATTTTTTAACTTGTTTAAAATATACTAAATAAGTTTTACTTAAACATTAAATTATTATGCATACACTTATAAAAATAATATATATATATATATATATATATATATATATTTCTTTTTACTTTTCTCTTCTTATAAATTATATTATACACAAACTTTTAAAATGTACATACTATAATTTTTTAATAAAATGTTTATTTTATTGATTTGATTTATTGTTATTAATGATTTTATGTAAGATAAAATAAAAAATTAAAAAAAATGAGATAAATTATTTTTCTCTTTTTAGTGTGTGAAGTTATAAAGAAAATAGATATTAACATCAAAAAAGAAAATACAACTAATAATTTAATATATAAAGTTTGAAAATGAGTTATTTATATTAGGTTAAAATTATGATATGAAATCATCTATATTTTTAACTTCTAATTTTTAGGTGCAACATTTTTAAACATACATACGGAAATAAATATGTGTATTTATATGTTGGTTCTTTACTAATAATTTCTTAGTATTATTTAATTCTATACAAACTTAAATAATTTAAAAGAATAAAAATGAAATATATTACATTATATTAAAAAGAATATTAGCATGGTTTCTATTAAAAAATTAATTATTTTAAATAATTTTTTTTAAATTATTTGAATGTAATACATTAATGTCTAAATATTATTTATTATATTGTATATAATAATATTTTCTTCAAAAAATTTATGACAAGTAAAAATTTTATTATTGAAAAAATAATGTTGTTGATAAAATGATTAAAATAAAGAATTTAAAATTATAATATATAGCTTTTTTCAATTTCTTGGATATATAATAATCTTTTTCATTTAATGCAAAAGTACCAACTTATATATATATTTGCTTTAAGATAAATGAGTATTTTTAAATAGTAAAAATAATTTTTTATTTCATGCAATGCTTAAATAATGAACAATAATTTTTTATCAATTTTTTACAATAATTAATATGTTATTTTATTTATTAAAATAATAATTTTACTATATACTTTTAAGTTTAAGTACAAATATGGATTTTAAAAATATGTATGTGTGAAACAAAAAGAGAGAGAGAGGGAGAGAGAGAAGAAATATTTGAAATAAAATTTTTTTAAATATTTGATCTCACATTTTTATTTAACTATTAATTTATTAAAAAAGAATTGAGGCTAAACTAAAATTAAAATAAATTTGAGGTCTGATTTAAAAAGTTTATAAAGATATAATTAATTTGAAAATTTCTTTCACACAAGTAATGTTTCATTGTTTTATTAGTTTGTTAGCCAAGGTATTGATACCATGATTATTATTTGGGTATGGAATAACTATTCATTAAATTTTAAAGTGTTTTAAATCAATAAAAATGTATTAAGAGATTACATAGTCGGGTTAATTAGTAAAGGAAAATAGGATGGTGGATTTCCATTTCTTTGTATTTCTTTGATTAAAAAAATTATTTTTTATATTCTTTTAATAGAACTATTTTAAAGGAAGCAAAGATGATTTTCTAATTCTTTTTGGAGAAATCAAATCCCTCATTTTTAGATTTGAATTTATTATTTTTAATATGATAATAATAAATAAATAAATTATAATAAGACTAATAATAATAGTAATAAATATTAATGATAAATTATTATTATAAAGTAATAATAAAAGTAAAAAATAATTATTAAATAATAGTAATTAATAATTATAGAAATAAAAATAATAATATTAAGAAATAATAAAAATAAAATATTATTAATAATCATAATAATATTAATTAAATAATAAATAATCATATGATAATTATAGTAAATATAATAAAATATTTAATAAAAAAAATTGATAATATTAATAAAATAATATTTATAAATCTTAATATATTAGTAATAATAAAATAATAGAAATAATAATTATTAGAAAATTATCAATAAATAATAAAAAAATAAAAAATAATATTAAAAAATATTAAAATTAATTTTTTAATAATTATAAAAATAAAAATATTAGCAATTAAAATAAATAATAAATAAAATAATAATCATAATAATATAATACTAATTGTAGAAAGGCCTGATCCTCCATCTTATTTGAAGTAAACAACTCATTTTTTTTTACTTTGTTTCCTTTTCTTTCCTTGATTCTTTTTCCTTTTCATAATGAAATCAAATAATTTCTGAGTTCAATTCTTAAATATATTTTTATTGAAAAGGATTTATTGTGTATTATGAAATTTTAAATAAAAATTAATTTCATATTTATTAAAAAATGTGTCAATACTAGGGGTATAAATTAGAATTGTTAAAATGAGTTAGGTTTAATAAGTTGACTTAAAACTTAAAACTGGTGTAATTTTACCTAATTTAAAACTAAGATTGATATGAAAAATAATAATAGTGGTTGGATTTGATAAATAATTGAGATTGATAAGTATTAACCTGTCAGATTATTAGATTAGTTCATTAACTTGATAATAGTAGTAAGTAATAAATAATTAATTTATTATTATCTGATTAATTTTTATACAAATATTAAAATAATAATTTTGATATATTAAAATTATACTTTAATATATATATATATTAAAATTATATTTATGAGAAATATAAAATAATTTTTAATATTAAAATTAATAAATTTATATATTTAATATTATTAATATATATTATATAAGTTTATCAAAATAAATAATTATATTAAAATTTCAATTAATACTTTAAATATTAAAATTTTAAATTATTTAAAAATTTAAAAAAATGTTTGTTATATTAATTTTAAATATATTATCTACATATACATAATATAATACATTATTATTTATTTTTTATTATTATATATAAATTATTATAATTATTTTTATTAATATATTATTTATATAATTATTTATTTATGTATTTGATGATATATAAATTATTAAATATATTAATTTTTATATATAATACTTTGAACTTAATCAATATATATTTGATAATATATATTTATTTTATTAAATAAAATAAATATAACATATAAAATTCTTGATCCATATAAAATTTAAATTATTTTATTAAATGTATATATTATTAAATACAATTTCATGTATTTACTAGATTTTAATAATATATATTTATTTTATTAAACATATATTTAATAATATATATTTTTTCATATATAATATATATGACACATTAATATATATAATAAAATTTTAAGTCATAATAATATATAATTAGTTTAATAAATAATAATAGATTTTAATTAATTAATGATATAAAATTAATAATAAATAAATAACTAATATGATAGTAATAATAAAATATAATAAGTTATAGAAATCTATCTGAACCCACTTGATAAATATTGATATGAGATTAGGATTAGAACTAGGATTAGGGTTGGAAAATAATAAAATATAACAGGTTATAAAAACCTGTCTAAACCCACTTGATAAATGTTGACATAGGACTGACATTGGGATTGAGATTGGTACTGTAACAATCCAATTTGGACTCAACTTGATGAAAAAATAACCTAGCCTAAGATTGGCCTAACGTACAATTTTTGCTTGTTAAATTAGTCTAGTAGGATTGAGTTAACTTATTTTGATAGGTTTAATGTAAATAGATTAGGTTAAGTTAAGCTTTATCCTAAATAAATTAGGCCTATTTTTTAAATTGTTAGCCTAAGTCTAACTTAATAACTCATATAATGCTAAAATTTAGGTTTAACTTAACCTATTAAAGAAGCCTAACTAGGCCTGCTAACATATTTAAAAGCCTTCTATTAATAGCTTCATTGTATAAATAGTCTTTTAAATTTAGGATTTAGGGTTTAGGTTTAGACTTATACACACATATATGTATTAAAATATTTATATTATTTGTATATATAATATATACTTATAATTAAATATATATTATATTATATTATATCATATTATATTATTCATAAATATATTTATAATTAAATAAGCTAACTAATAGCCCTATAAATTGAGTCTAAAAAAAAGTCTAATCTATTTATTTAAATTAATCAATTTATTAGCTTAAATCTGATAAGTCAGCTTGATTTATTTAGATAATAAATCATGTTAAACTAGACTTTATATAAGTTAAATTATAAATTTCTGGTAAGTTTGACCTACTTGTATCCTTAGTCAATACTCTTAATGTAAATAAAAAAAAATATTATTTTTATATTAGATTTTAGATAATTTTATGGAAAATTAGATTCTCTTACAAATTTAATATTTTCACTATTCAATTATTTTTAATATATTAAAATTATATTTTTAATGTCAATTCATTTTTTCGTACCTTTTCAAATTACGTACATTATTCTCTCATTATAATCATAATATATAATCCATATGGTCTACTCGAATATTACTATCAGTATCATTCCGTCAATAAGTGGACAAACGTGTCAGCCATGATTAGATCAGAAAATTGGAAGCAAAAATTTAAAATTAACTTCTTCATTCAAAGGATTGTGCTCTGCTACTCCAAGAAAATTTATGTAGGTATGTTCTTTTATAAATTTTATGAAAAAAATTTAAATATTTCGTAACTTCTTCATTAAAAATTATATCTTTTATATGTAATAATAAAATTTTCAAAAAATTCTTTGATGCAACTTTAAATTATGAAATTACATTTTTTATGCACTTGTTACGCCTAAAATTTGTATATGTTTACGTTTTCCTAAAAAGTTACAACTTTTAATTTAAATTATATAAATAATTATAAAATTTTTAGTACATGAAGAAAAAACTCCTTTTCAAAAATATTATTACATTATTTTAATATCTTATTTATTTATTTTTTTATATGAAATAATTAACAATAACTATTCGAAAAGAAAATTACTACAAATATAGAAATACAGACCTGTAATTATTATTATTATTATTTACTTTTTCACGCATTTGAAGTCTTGATCTTGCCATTGGAATGACGGTACTCTTGCACTCGATCGTGAACTTATTTGAACAATTAACTTATATGGGAGGGGTTTATGACATTGACACAAAAATTCCAAACAAGAAAACCGAATTCCATGAATGGCAAATTAGTACTTTCACAAAACAGCATATGCACAACCGTCAAAATTAGATGGAATCTCACATGGCTTAGATCTGTCTTGCTGGATTCAGCGCGGCCCCTGTATATGTTCTTCCATACAGAAAAGCCTTCACTACCATATCCTTAGGCCTTCCTTCCCTCACTCCAATGTCCATTTCTGTCCAATAATTGAGAACTTTTGCCTCTTCAGATAATTCCCAGGAGCCTGGGTTTCCACACCACAAAGTCTCATTTCATATTCTTTCCTTTGTCCTGTATTTGAAGAAACCATTTTCCTGGAAAATTGATCCAATTTTTCAATTAAACCGGCTTTTTTCAGTCTTTTCCCTGGTAACCAGATCCTGAATTTCATTTCTTTTCTCACCTCATTATCTCAAGCTTAGAGCTTTTGAGTTCGATTGAGTCCACTCACTGCTCTGATACAGAAAGATCAGAATGAAAGCCACCCAGATATTAGTCCTTGGATTAGCTTCCATTGCATTTTTGGTGATTTTCATATCTTATGTCTTTTTTTACCGCAAAAGGGTAATAAATCATGAGAGCAAAGACATAGAAAGCTCAGAACCCAAAATTGAAGATATTGTACAGAAAGAAGATTTGATCATCTTCCAAGGAGGTGAGGACCTTACAATATGTGACATATTGGATGCTCCAGGTGAGGTAATTGGAAAATCCAATTATGGTACTCTGTATAAGGCCCTCTTGCAGAGAAGTAATCAAGTTAGGCTATTGAGGTTTCTGAGACCGGTTTGCATTACAAGAGCTGAAGAATTGGACGAAATGATTCATTTGCTTGGAGGCATAAGGCATCCCAATTTGGCTCCTCTTTTGGGGTTTTACACAGGACCCAGGGGTGAGAAGCTTCTTGTTCATCCCTTTTATAGGTGTGGGAATTTGGCTGAGTTCATAAGAGGTGATTTTCTTGACTTTGTATGTTTTGCCCCTTTTCAATTCTCGTTTTTGGCTTCTCAGAACTTTCTGTTTTTCTTCTGTTTCTGTGAAATCTGTGAAATTTTATATTTTTTCTTCTTTCCAGAATGAGATGGTTTTCTGGGCTGGATATTGTACAATGATTGATCATGAATGGATTACAGACCACATCTGATCATGATTATGTTTTTAGCTGGTTCTGGTGATTTGGCAATTATGAAAGGATGATTTCTGAAAACGATCAATTTTCATATGTAATCTGAGCATACTTTAAGCCTGCCTTTTTATCTCCTGATTTCCTGTTTTTGGTTGAATCCGCATTGTGGACCAGTTATTGGGAGCCCAAAAGGCTAAATGCTTCAAATTTTCTGTGGTTCATGCTTACTCAATCATATTACTTTCATTTTTTGGTCAATGTGGTGTTGATTTCCATTATTTACTCAAGCATCTTTATTCTGATTCGATGATTTCTTCTGATTGGAAAGCAAAAAAATAAAAAAATAAAAAAAAATATGCTTTCAGCTCAATAAGAACTCATTTTTTTCAAGATTTCAATACTTGCTATCTGTATTTAAGCAGGGGGATGATTCAGATTGCTATATGCATAAGTCGAATTTTGGATGATTCAGATTGCTATATGCATAAGTCGAATTTTTTTCAATTTACTCATTAATACTATTAGTATTTTGTCCTCCTGTTGTCACTTGCTTCTTTTCAGTTTCTTTATCGTTAACTTTCTTTTTGGTTCTCCCATGTTGTATATTAATGGATCAACATTTTTTTACCAATGAGCAGATGGAAATGGTGATTCTTACAAATGGAGTACCATATATAGAATCTCCATGGGTATTGCCAAAGGAATAGAACATCTTCACACGAGACTGCAGAAACCGTTTATCCATGGGAACCTGAAGTCCAAAAACATCATTTTGGACCGCAATTACCAGCCGTATGTCTCAGATTTTGGCCTACATCTTCTGTTGAATCCTACTGCTGCCCAAGAAATGCTTGAAACATCAGCAGTTCAGGGTTACAAGGCACCTGAGCTGATCAAAATGAAGGACGCAAGTGAAGAAAGTGATATATACAGCCTTGGTGTAATCTTGCTGGAATTACTTTCCGGGAAGGAACCTATCAATGAGCATCCAACGCCTGATGAGGATTTCTATTTGCCAAAGTTCATAGGAAATGCAGTTCTTGGACACAGAATAGCAGATTTATACCACCCAGCAATTCTGGTCAGCAATGGCAGAAATGATGATATCCCGGTTACTGAAGAATGCATTCTCAAATTCTTTCAACTTGCCATGTCTTGTTGCTCCCCTTCACCTTCTCTCAGACCCAATATAAAGCAAGTCATTTGGAAGCTTCAA
This sequence comes from Sindora glabra, assembly GCA_020226215.1. Classification (NCBI taxonomy): domain Eukaryota; kingdom Viridiplantae; phylum Streptophyta; class Magnoliopsida; order Fabales; family Fabaceae; genus Sindora; species Sindora glabra. The sequence continues at coordinate 15,171,524 of CM035229.1, read as the reverse complement.
GAAATCATAAAATAATAATAAAAAAAAAAATCATTGTGTTTTGACAAAATTGATCTCGGTGCTGAGAGGCATAGGCACTATGGCAGCAGTACTTCAAATTCATCATAACCAATGATGGGGTTGAAGACACTGACTATCTTTCTATTATGAAGGTGCGTGTTCTGTTAACACAATAGTGGAATTGGCTACCAAAGGTTTCAGTACTACTCATGTTGATTTTTCATGGGATGCAACACAGGACATTCCCAAGATGTCTTCAATTGGAGATTCTTTAACCATTAAAGGATTGCTGCTGAAAACTGTGGATTTGGTCCCTCTCCCATCTTGTTGTAGAAGAATATTCTACTTGCACACGATGTACCTCAAAACAATTTGTCCGACTTATACCCACGATATAATTTAAGTCAAAGTGGCCCTATCTGTTTTCATAGATGTTCCAGTTTGATTCAAATTGTGATATGTGTTAATGTGAAGGACGGTCTGTGGGCATTATGTGTGAAAATAGCATATTTTATCAAGGGAACGTAATCACTGTGAGGGAAAGTACTGTTTATCAACAGTAGCCATGTCAATATTCACATTAATACCTCAAAATTGGAAATCCAGAGTAATCTGAATATAGGGACCAGGAAGTAGTATGATTTGGCTTGCTTAGTTCTCACCCTTGTGAACTAGAAGAGTTTGGAGCTTTGGGGTAAAACCAAAATATCACCAAGAAATTCCCTATCATCAGACTTGAACAGTTCCACATGATTGGGGTAATTTTGCGGTTCCATCCCATCATTGTTAGTTACTTTCTTAGGATTAAAGTTTTCTGGTGACAGAAAGTCTTTTGATTATGATTTGGTAGTTCTTAAGTTTTGTCCAAAACTTGTAGTTTCCAGAATTGGAGGATTGCGAATTGTATGCTTATCAAATAGAGAAACAGACTGTTGAATATGGTTGGCTTTTTTCTCATTTCTCATTTATGACTTCTAGCTGTTTTCTAGTGGTGTGTGGCAAATGGATGCTGAAAGGTGGAGTCTTATCATTATCTAATGCATGCCGGAGGGAAATGGACTTGGATAGGATTGTTAATCGGTGAATTCTAAGGTACTCCTAGAGGTTTGGTATTTTGTTACTAGATAAGATTATTAAATCATTATTAAAATTTTTGTAATCTCATCCAATGGTATGTATTTTGTCACACTACTCCGGTATCAAACCTCTAGAGGCACTTTAACAAGCACCCCTTTTTTATATTTATAGCTGATATTATTGAAACTATCTATTGGCAGCAACAACTAATGTATTATTATCAGATGTGGACATGTTAATTTTTTTATTTTGGGGGGGGGGGGAGAGGCAGGTTTACTTGCATATATTTACATTCAAAATAGGTATATTTAATCAGGATTGGAGAAGTATATGGGTGATCCACGGAGGTCCATGTCTGTATTTTTTTTAATTAAAAATAATTAAATCATTAAAAATATATATGCCAAGATTAAAAATCAAACTCTAATGTGAAAGAAAGTACGTTTATTGGATTAAATTAGATTAACAAATATCTATTTTTTTATAAATTATATTTAATTAATTAGGTTTTTAAAATTTTTTGTGATTAGTTAATTAAATAAGTTAAAAATTATATTATATCATTGTACATTAAATTATATTAAAAAAGCCCCTAAATATTAGAAGAATTATTAAAAAAAAAAGCTTTGGAGGAGAACTGGCATAAGCCCATAATGAAAACAAGCTCAAACAAGAGGGATCGGATTGTATTGTGCTAGTATGTTACTCGCAAGAGTCCAATGACTCATTTTATATCCCTAGTAAAAATTCATTCTTTATTCCTTACCCTCAGAAAAAAAGATAAATTACATTTTTCTATTTTAAGACTTAATATAATTATATTTATATTTTTTATCTTTTGAAATACATATTAATATTTTTTAAATATGCTCTTTTTTTAGTTTAAATACATGCTTATCTCCCTTAAAATAAGGGAGGTAAGTGTAAATTTCTAAAATAAAATTAGTATAAGTGTAGTTAAATTGAATTTAAGAGCAGGTGTGTATAATTTACTCTAAAAAAATATGAAACTCCATAATCTTATATTTATTAATTCTCTTTGATTTAGAGACATGAGAATACAATTTTTTATTTTAAGAACCAAGATTTTTAGTGGAATTTACAATTTTACTAAAAAAACACTCTGTAAGTAAATTTTTCCTTAAATTTGCGCCCTTATTTTCTCCCGAAAACCGAGGGATCTATGTTCCTAAGAAATATTGTGAATTTTGTTAAAAAAAATGGTTGAACCATGTCTGTAGAAATATGTTTGTTATTTCAAGGGATAGGGACCCACCAACTATAATTTCTCCATAAACATAGGGGGTCGAGCGGGGCAAGGGGACCTGATAGAGAAATTCTATAGCTGCCTACTCTGCTTTAATGATTTGGTAGCTTTATGGTTGATTACCCTTGACATAAGCAGCGCTAGCAGCGTCCATGCATTCTTCTTCTTCTTATTTTTTTAATCTAATCATTTTATGGACAGGATTTTATGACCATGCATGGAAACCTGAGGACTGTTGCTTTCTGGGATCAATAAAGCTATCTTCATTATTTTATTCTCATTTTTTATTCACATTCTTTCATTTAAAAAAAAAAAATTCAGCTCCCTTTTGGGCCTCCATCCTTTGTTAGAGAATGTGGCAAATCTACATCCAAAATTGGATGCGAATTTAACTTTTTTGTTCCAGAATATATCTGATTAATAATCATTTAGATACGAGTAAAATGCTCTTGATCATAGACTATTTGCAATCATTGTTGGAGGATAAGTGCTAATTTCACATGATATGTCAAAAAGAAAAAAAAAAGTCCAATTGTTTAACGTAGGGTAAAAGTAGATTGATTCGGATCGTATTATACAGGAATAATTTAATTAGACATTATTCATCATAGCTTCATTAATTTTTATTTAATTGATCTATATTTTAAAAATTATTGTTTATCCACTTATATTTTTTAATATTGACATTTTACCTATCTAAATTTTTTAATCAATTTTTTTAACAAAATATTTCATAAGTGAATTTGGAAGAAATCATGGTGGAGTAAATTATAATTTTATGATATCTATGTGAATTAATATTAAAAAATTTTAATTAGGATTTAAAAAATTATATTAGCACTATCTTCTTAATTTAGATCTACTTGTAATATGCTTTACAAAATTACTAGAAATAGAATATATGAATTTTGCTGTTTATAAACATTAAGAATTGATTTTTTTTTAACACTTATCATGTATTGTACCAGATATTTTTTTCTGTGTTATTAAAATAGGGAGGCAAAACTAATATGTTTTAATATTTATTGAGAATTTTTGACATTAATTCATATAAATAAAAGAAAATTACACTTTACTCATGTTTGATTTCATCTAGTTTCACTTAACTCAGATACTATAAAGTTCTTCATCAAAAATTAAATAAAAAAATTAGATAGACAAAGTACTAATAATAGAAAGTACAGGAGAATAAATTATAATGTTTAAAAATATATATGAATTAAGTGAAAATCAATGAAATTATAAGTGAATAAAGTGTAATGTTTTCTATTATATATATACACATGAGTATAATAATATGAAAATAAAGTATGAATAATATTATTTTTTAAGGTCAATTTAATTGAATTGATTTGAGGGTCTAAATCCAAGATTTAGAATTCAAATTCTCCTTTACACCAATTGTTCTGCTTAACAATATCTATTAATAAGTAAAATTTGTTTCAAAGACAGCATATTTTTCATTGAATCAATATTTTGATTATCCTCCTTTAGTTTGTAAACTAAGAATGATGGATAGGATAAAAGTATCAAATATAATGTGATACGAGTACGAGCACATGAGATACAATAAGAATACATTAAAAATTTATATAAATTTTATAATGGTATATCTAAAAATATATAAATGTCAAAACAGGCATAATTTAAACTATATTAAGATTATTTATACAAAGAAATTCATTTCTATTCTCTGCTAATAGAAACCATATAAATTTTGTATCCCCTTATCCATCATATGTATCGTATTTTATTAAGTGATAGATGTGCTCGCTTGATTTTAAATGACAAATAATTTCGATCAAGCTCTATTTCTTTTCCTAAATAGTGCAGCTGCTTTGTTTAAAGAAAAAATCAAAACTAAAGTTTCCATTGAGTATTAAAATTTGATACGGATACATTATTGATTCTCCGCGGTTAAAAAAGAATACGGGCGTCATGGTTTGTAAATAAAGAGTTCTATTTACCACTTTTCTAATTACCGTTTTTTGTTATTACAAAATATAAAATTAGCAGATTTTGTAGATTTTCTCTAGAATGTTTGTCTCCCGTCCTCGTACGGAAACACATGATAGAGTGTTGCATAAGTTTCTTTATTTTCACCTTTCTTTTGGATGGTCTTCCTAGCGATGGAAATTGAAAAGTTGGAAAATGGTACAATATGGTAATATATTAATATATTATTAAATTTAATTATAAATTTAATTTATTTTTTAAAAAATTAAAGTTGATATATTATATAATATATTAATAGTTAAATATGACAATATATTATTAAAATATTATATTAATAATACATTATAATTATCTCTGAAATTAAAAGGAAGGAAAAGAGAATGAAAAAAAAAAAATTAGCATCTATTTATATGATGAATCATCATTTGGTCTCCACCTTCGTTGAGATTCTGTAAACGAGAGGAACCCTGTTCACAGGCGGCACGAGGAGAAATTCTTGCATTATTCAGGAGTCATTATAGAGGTGTCCTTGAAAAAATCATTTTTTTACAATTTTTTATTAAAAGTTGTAATTTTTATATGAAATTTTATAAAATTTTCATTAAATATTATAATTTTTACACGAAAATTCAAATTTTTGAATTTTTATTATAATTTTAAATGATAAAATTACAACTTATTATGTGGTTGTTACACGCATAAAAATACATAATATGTTATATAAAATTAAAAATTTTACAATTTTACATTAAACTTCTATAAGATTTTGTAACCTTTTTTTTTTAATGGGTGAAATACAATAACACCCATGATTTAAATACAAGGGTTGTGATGTTTGTAAAGGGAAGAGATAAAATTAATATGTACGTAGGTAGAACTTGGAATCCAAATGGAGTCCAAGGCATTGTTTGTTTACTTGAAAAGTATTTTTTTTTTAAAAAAAAGTTATTTACATACATATTGATAAATAAGTGATATATATTAGTATAATTTGTGAAAAAAATTATACCAATGCTTATAAAAGAAAGCAATAATTTTTTTTTAAAAATAGAAGAACTTGTTTTTCTTAAATTTTTGTATATTTAATATTAAATAAATAAAATATCTTTTATACTTTGCAAAAAAATTTCATGAAAGCAATAATTTTTTTTAAAATAGAAGAACTTGTTTTTCTTAAATTTTTTTATATTTAATATTAAATAAATAAAATATCTTTTATATTTTGCAAAAAAAATTCATGGAAGCAAACAAGCTCGGACTTCAAACTTACGTATGTACTTATTCTGATGAGCTAACAGCTATAGTGTAGGAGAGTAACACGCATCATTTCACATAAAAATTACTATTAAACCTAATTTAATAAATAGATGGGATTAGTTAGGTTGAACTTAAGAGATTACATGATTAATTGATGGAAACAAAACATAAAACAGGGTTTTTTTTTTGTAAATGCAATTTAAAAGAAAACTGAAAGAAGAATTAATGTAGAATAAAATTGAATATGAAATTTTAGTTAAAGGACTATTACACTCTAATTCTTAAATTTATTGTAAACCCCAATAGAATTCATAATTGATTCAATTATTGAACAAAAAATTATTCCAATGTGAACAATATTTATGCAAAGTTTCTAATAATGATCAATTTAAAGCAAGCACCTAAATTAACCTCCCATTACTTATTTCAATTCAAGATACGCATCTGAATCTAGTTGGTGATAACATTAAATATAAAAAACAAGGTTAAAATCAAATCAACAATTGTATATGTAGAAATTACCAAATCATCCTCTATTTTTCTCAAGCAATGAATGATTGACAACTAACCTATACAGTAGAATTAATTACAATTAATTGTTTAGTTATAGACTACAATAGATAATCAACTAACTGGCTATCATTAGTGAATTATCTAAGCAATCATTTACAAAAAAGCAAAAAATAAAAAATAAAAAGATAAACAAATCAAAAGTAAAATTAAGAGAAATATGTCAATATCAAACTAAATTGAAGAGACAAGCCCTCGAACTAATGTAGAAAATTAGTCACCCATAATAGTTTAGAAAAGAAATTTGGTGAAGAGGAGAATATACGCTTTTGGAGGCACCTAGTTATATCTGAATTCATAAAGTAGAAAACCTAATAAATGAAGTAAATATATCTCTTAGATTTACAAAAAATAGGACTTTACATAAATTGAAAGCCTATAACCTAATTTACAAATTAAATCATTATAGTGTCTATAACAATAAATTTTTGTAAGTTAACTTCTAACTAATATTTGATTATCAAAATAGTGTAATTTTACTAATCCTAAAACCTTAAAGTTATTGGGTTAGATCTAAGCTAACATTGGACTTTGATTTCACCTTAATTAGACTTTTGGAGCTTCATATATGACCTAAAAATTGTGATTGAATTAGGTGCAATAAAAATTTATTTCATCTTTATAACCAAATTTGATCTTTTAAACATCAGTACTAAGTTTTAGCCAAAACATGAAAGTTTTAGAGTTTTCTCTTAACTTTCCAATAACATAAAGGTCACCCTATATAAACCTCTAGAACTCAAGTTATAGTAAAAAAAATTGAAATAGTATCAAAATTTAATATTAATCAAATAATTCATCAACATTGTAAAAACATAACCCAATCATAAAACAAAATCAATTCCTTAAATTAAACATCTGTGACACTTTAAAAGGCACAAAATAAGGAAAAATAATATAAACAAGATCTTGTACATTAGATAGTCAATTTGGATTCTCTATAATTAGGTATGACAATAGGGAGGATATAAATAGGGGACTAAAATTGCTGTATTGATTCCTATTGAAAAATAATCTATCCTTCCTTGTTCCTATACCTAAATAGATAAACTTTTCAATACTCATATTTGTCCCATCAAATCCTAGAATTCCTATACCTATCTCCATTTCTTTTATTTTGTTTAAATGATCCATGTTTATTCATTCTCTATTTTAAGTTTTTAATAAAAATTAAAATTTAGATATAATAATAAAATAATAGTTATAAAAAAATACTAATAATATTAATATAAAAAAGAATAATATAAAGTTTTTATTAAATTTTATCCTAAATTTTTTATATTTAAATTAAATTATTGCATATATAGTACTTTTAGTTTTCTTATTATTATATAAATATACATTAATATATATTAAATAACTATATATTATAGAACATAGGTACAAGGATAATTAAGTAGTGTAATTCCTTTATTCATTCTCATATTTGTAAAATTCTTGCAAGAATTGCCTTATTTATATTAGTATCCATTTTTTTAAATCACAAATCCCTACTTGAATGAGCAAAAATTATGAATACTTATTAGGTATGGATGAAATTGTCATCCCTATTTGCAATGCATAGAAGTTGAAAACCTTATCTTTTTTCTATAAAATAGATATTTTATTAATAACAATGCAATGCACTAAAAATGGAATCTAAATGTTAATTAAGTCATATGGATATTAATTAAAACTTGATTGAGGTTATCTGCTTTAAACTATATATAAATTGGAATCTAAATGTTAATTAATTCATTCGAATGTTAACTAAAACTTAATCAAGGTTATTTCGTTTGAATTATATAAATCAAAATTTTGTGATATATGAACAATTAAATATATTAGAGTGTGATGTGCTGTTACTAATTTTCTAGATAGAAAATTCTAACAATCAATGTATATATGTTGCCAATATTTATCATATTTAAAACTATAATAGCTTTTATAAATATAAAACTTATAATTGTTTATACATTATGTGCAAAGTGACTTTCTCATTATAGTGCTAATAATTTGTTTGCATAGCACAAAGTTTATTGCTTTAAGAAGACAGAATATGTTTGAATAGTTATTGGGGAAACTCGGTACCTTTAAGTAAGTCTTCTCTTTAAGTAAAGATCTTGTCACATTGTGACAAATAATGCATGATTTCATACATTCTCTTCAAAAGAAACAAATCATAATAACTAATATAGTCATGTTCTTGATAAATTCTATAGCCAAACAAGAGCTATTTTATTTGGCTTAGAAATTGGAAAAGCATGTACGTAAATTTTACCATTGTTTTTACACTTCAAATGATTTAAAAGTATATGCTCTATGATATTAGCTGATTGTCACTGGCAAATTATGAATTTTTTTACCATTTGAATCCACAATTTGTGTGCTAGCTTTCTATATAGTTGAATAGAGATATGGTATGTAATTATGCTCTTGATAACTAGTTTAAAATCTCTATTAGTTATATATTGCCATGGATGCTTATCCATCGTAACTATTCAAGATCCTAAGAAAGAGAAGTCATAAAATATTATTAGTTACTTTTACTAATCACTTTTGAATTTCACTAAGCCCTTAAAAAGCATTCAGTGATGTTTAAAAGAAAGGATAAATATTCCTTTAAATATTATCTTTTACTCATCCATGTTGCATGGTTCGCCATTAAAAGTTAGTTTAAGAAATTTTTACACTAACTCATTATTCTCTTTTTATAAAGTGTCAGTTACCACACATAAGCCAATTAACTTAAGAGTCAATATAGAAAGGGAAAAGAACCTACATAGTTGGTATTGTCCCTTACTCTCAAGTATACATTAATTTAATCTCCTTTTAAATGATCACTAACTTTGTCATTAGAGTGTGCAGGATCTTTTAGCAATGACTAATCAGCTTAACTAAAGTCAAGAAAAATTATATATATAGTTGAATTAGATAAATAAGTCATGAGCTTATAACACAAAAAGCCTATATTGAAATCCTTTAGCATTAAAGCTCAAGTAGAACTCCCTTAACCACTAAGTAAATAACTTATAAAATCCTAGGAGGAAATCCTTCGATGACTAAACTAGTCCATTGATCACATAAACCCTAAACAAAAACTTTTCAACACCAAAAGATCGAATGGAACTGCTTTAGCCACTAAGTAAATATCTCATAATACAAAGCCTAGAAGGAAATCCTTTGGCATCTAAATTGACCCATCGAATATCAAAGCCTAAAAGGAAATCCTTTGGTAATAAAACCTAGGCAAAAATGTCCTAACATCTGAGTCTTAATCTCTTGGTTTTTTCTTAATCCAAGCAACCCCTTTAACCTTAAATCCAACTCAAATGGCCAACAATGCTATAATAACCATAACAAAATCTTCTATGAAAATTCAGTTAAATCTCTCCAAACATATATTATTAGCTAATTGAAAAATTATTTACATGCTTTACAAGCTAGATCTAGATCTAACAAAACAATATCTATTAACCAATTAAATGTTGGGACAGAAAAGGGCAGGTGACAATGACAATACAAACCTAGCCTTCAGCACTGTAACCACATTATATATATATATAAGTGAATTTAATAAAGAAGGAAAGGAGCTGACACGTACTTCTTATCATGCTGTCAATCTATCTAATACTTTCTTTTACCTCTACCTTTCTTCTACTTATATTGATTTAGGCATCGAAGTGCCTTTTTTTTTATTTTGTAAGTCTCCTATCCTCATACTCGAGTCTTTAAGACATTATCAAATTCCAAATGCAAATCAAAAGTTATCATTGAATACAAGATAATAGGATAAATTTGTAAAACTCAATCTAATAGTTATAAAAAATTCAGATCTCATTATTTATACACATAATTTTTGTGTTTTATTAATTCATAATACACACAATATTTTGAAATATGAAAATTTTAATTGTGGGAGGCATAAACTACTCAAACCATTTTGTATTATATTTGTTACTCAATTTGTAGCTTTATAAACTACTACTTCATTGCACATTCTGACACACTAACTTAGAAGTGGAAAAGTATAGTTGATAAAAAAAATTTACCTGCATAGAATTTTTATAAATAAAAAATAATTGAAGAAATAATTTCAAGTTTGCAATTATCCTTCCTTTTAATTCTTTTATCAATATTTATGATATGGAACGTCATCCTTTGAAGTTTGCTAATAAAAACTTTACATGTTATATCTAAAGGATATAAAAATCATGGATAATACATAAATATGTATTAAAAATTTAGTAAATTTTTTTGCATATATCATTATACTATGCTAATACAAAATTTTAAAAATTTTAAAGTTATGATTATCTCTAATTCTTTTTAAGCTTTGCCATTAAATGTTTCATTAAATTGAAACAAAGAATAAGTTGTTGATAATATCAAATATTATCATATTATTTTTGTATAAGTAATATGTTACTAAAGATTCCACCTAAGAGGGAGTGAATTAGATTTTAGAATTTTGCTAACTTTTTTAAAAAATTCAATTTTTGAACTCCTTTTCAATTTCAAATATATTGGAAACTTTCAGTGAACAATTTACAACCATTTCCCCAAGTAATTTAAGATTTACAACTTTAATAATCAATAAGGTGAAGCAAATTATCATAAATATATGCAAGAATATTCAAAGATAAAGTACAAAAATTAAAAGAGATAGTGTTAGAAAAATTAAATGCAATGATTTATAGTGATTCGACCTTGAAGATCCAGTACTCCAAAGGTTACTTCCAGTATTAATCTAATTGAGCTTGGATTTTGCTAATCCATTATCTTTTCAAGTTTGAATGGGATATTTAAAGAAGCCTCTTACAAGATATTCTTGAATATATCAAAATTCTTTTAAGATTTTTTACTTAAAACTCTATCTAATTAAAAGAGACCTCACTCTTAGGTTTTCTAAGGATTCCTTATCCTAATTTATACAAGAAATCTTATTTGAATCAAGCAATTTTAAGCTTAAAACTTTCAAAAGCTAGATTACATAATGAAAAGCTTGATAAAGATGAAAGAAAATCGATAAAACTAAAGAGAAAATGTTTTCCAAGAGTTTCATTATAATGGAATGAGTGAATTTATTGTGTTTCATCATAAAACTCACTTATATAAGTATAAAAAGAGGAATATTATCATTATACGGTGATTTGGGGTAAGTTTAGTAGAAAATAGTTGTTATACTATATAAAAATTTCAAATTGGCCCACAACAATCAAATATTATAGGCATAACAATCAACAATTGTGCTTTCTTGTAGGTTCCTAAAAAGAACCTGAGGCTAATAATCAACTATTAACCCAATTTCCATTAGGAGAAGGGAACAAAGGCTAGCACTTGACTATTAGGCTTCTAACAATCAATTGTTTGCTCAATTTCCCTTATTTTCAAATGGAAACTTGATATAATAGACACATATCCAAGAACTATCTATTTTTATCCTATTTTCTAGATTTTAATCAAATTTCCATAGGGACAAGTTTAACAACATTTTTGTATATATTTAAAAAAAAAAACCCAATCATAGTTTTAAAAAATTATTTCTTAAGCTTTAAGATTTTTATCAATCATTATCTAATATTATAAGGGATTGAACCTAGGATTCTATTTCTTTAACTTGTCCCAACCATAAAAGAAAAGCTACATAATAGGGTATAATGAGTTTATAATCATTAAAAAATAATTATTAAACCTTTTGAGGTTAACATACCAAGAATGAAATACTTATTTTGTTGAATTCCCATGGTTAATAATACAAAATCATTCAAGATAAGAATGTATGAATTAAAAGCTCCTAATAGAAATAAGTGGTGTTTGATAGTGGATGATGCTACAATTATAGGTCATAGGAATGGTGTAGTGGTAAAGGATGGAAGAATTTCTCACTAGAGACAATGGGTGGCCATAAATAGTTGAGGTGGTTTCACTATTATTTTTTTTAATTTCTAAAAATATAATGTTAATATATCTAGACTAAAAGTATAAGTATTGATACATTGGTTTTATGACAAAATAAGAATTGTTAAATTTCAATAATATAAAAATAGATGGTTAAGATTCATAATTAAGAGATTTATTAAATAGGTAAAGAATTGATGATATAACATTTCTATTTTAAACTATAAATTTTCTTTTAATATTAGATTTACCAATAACCTAAAATCAATAATTTAAGTAAATTATTTATAGTAATTTATATGTATATTTTTATACCTCTTCACTATATGATAAACAAAATTTAATTATTATTAACTCAATTTTATTTATAACATATTATGATTTAAAATTTTAAAAATTAAAATACTTTCAAACCACATAATCATTTTAAAAATATAAAATATAGTTAATAGTTAATAAATTAAAAATCTTAAGGATTTAGGGTTTATGAAGTTATTTTTTATTTCTTCTTCTTTTTTTTGAATAATCTTTTTATTTATTTCTTATGTATTAATACACAATAGAATCTTTTAAAATACTCAATTTAGTAATAAAATTTAGCCTTTTTTACACATATCCAAAATTAAGTTTTCTAAACTTGTTTAAAATATGTTAAGTAAGTTTTTTTAAAAAAATTAAAGTATTATTTATATACTTATAAAAATATAATATGTGTATTTCTTTTTACTTTTTTCATCTTATAAATTATATTGAACACAAAATTTTACAAGGTACACACTATGATTTTTAAATAAAATGCTTATTTTATTGATTTAATTTATTTTTATTAATGACTTTTTATGTAAGATAAAATCAAATAATAAAAAATAAATTAGATGAAATTATTTGTCTCTTTGTAATATGTGAAATTATAAAGAAAACATAGATTAACATTAAGAAAGAAAATACAATTAATAATTTAATTTATCAAATTTGAAAATATGCTCTTTGTATTAGGTTAAATTTATAATAACAAATCACCTATGTTTTTTAGCCTCCAATTTTTAGGTGGAACATTTTGAACATACCTATAGAGGTAAGTATGTGTGTATATATATTGGTTTTTTTATTAATAATTTGTTGGTATTATTTGATTTTATATGCAAACCTAAATAATTTAAAAAATAAATGAAAAATATTGCATTATATTAAATAGAATAATAGAATAATTTCTATTAAAAATTAATTAGTTAAAATAAAAAAATTTAAAATTATTTGGACATAGTACATTAATGTCCACATATTACTTTATTGCATTGTATATAAAAATATTTTCTTTAACAAATTTATAGCAAGTAAATACTTTATTTTTGAAAAAATAATGTTACATATAAAATGATTAAAATAATATATTCAAGAATATAATACTGAGTTTTTTTCAATTTTTTTGGATAAATCACAATTTTCTTTATTTAATGCAAAAGTACCAAATTTTATATGCATTTACTTTAATATAAATGAGTAATTTTAAATAGTGAAAAGTAATTTTTTTATTTCATGCAATGTTTAAATAATAAATAATAACTTTTAATTAATTTTTTAAAATAATTAATAAATTATTTTATTCAATAAAATAATAATTTTATTATGTACTTTTAAGATTAATTATAAATATGAATTTTAGAAATATATGTATGTCTCAAGTAAAGACAGAAAGAAAAGAAACATTTAAAGTAAGAAATCTTTAAATTTATGTAAAAATTTGAGCTTTACTTTTTATTTAACTATTAATTTATTAAAAAAAGACTTAAGGCTAAAATAAAGTTAAAATAAATTTAAGTTTTAATTTAAATATTTGTAAAAAAAAAATTAATCAAAGAACTATCTATGGTGTCTTTGTAAATTCTAAGGTTCTGAAACTCAGGGTGGGTGGCAAAAGTTGAGAAGCCTATAGATAAAGGTAACTTGCTTTTGCAATATTTAACCAAACATTTATAAACTTTGAAAAATTATGGAACTTTCCTATTTTCTTGAAGGAAATGAGATATTTGTCACTTGGGAATATGAAAAGGCTAATTCATTTGTAGAAACTTCCCTTTTACTATCTTAGTGCAAGCTAGATTTAACAAAAAGGTTTATTGCCTTGTTCTTCTTACTAAGTAAATCCTTGATTAGCTTTTGCGAGTCACCATAGAATGATTTGATTCAATTAAGGAGTTGTTTGATTTATACAAAAAATAAATTTTCGCAAGAAGTTAAATTTTTATAAAATAAATTCTTTTGTAAAATTTTTAGAAAGTATTCAAAATTATTTGGTTGATACTAAGATATTAATACTTCTTGCATACTAACTTTTTATATGGCTTAACTCTTAACTTTCTAAAAAGTATTATCAAAATATTAATAAATTTTAATTTTCTATAAATTTCTTTTTTTAAATCATATTTATAATATCTTTTTCCATCATAAAATTTAAATATAGTTCCTTAAATGATTGTGTCATGTGTATTAATTGCTTTATTATAATTACAACATTGATAATTATTATAATTATCAAATTGAAGTTATTATTCCATTCATTCCTTATTGTATGTTATAATTAATTGATTTTAATAATATTAAGAAAGTAGCTTAATTTATTTATTTTTAGTAAGCTTTTCAAAATTACCTTTTATGCACAAAGTTTAAGATAGTTGAAAATAAAAAAATGATAAAATAAATACAAATGCATTGAAAGTATGAAACATTGAAGCATTTATTAATGAAAAAGTAGGATAAATTTTTTTAATATTTTATTAGTACTCTAAAATGATAAATAAAAGAAATAAAAAATTACTTCAAAATGTGACAAATAATAAGAAATGGATAGAATAATAGTTAATATAGAAATTAATACACATATCTTAATTTGAATAAAGATCCTTTTGGTAAATACTTAAAAAAACTTTACCTAAGTTTTGCCCTTTTCTAAATTATAAAGTGAAATAAGTTTATATAAAAAGTTAAGATATCTCATATATATATATATATATATATATATCTTAAATTATCTTAATATAATTAAAATTGAATATAATTTAAATAAAAATGTTAGTTAAATAATTAATACAATAAATAATCAATTCTATCAAATCCATATAAAGTAAGTAGGAATATATAATTTTTATTTTTATGATTGATTATTAAATAATAAATATAATAAATGTTATTTTTATTTAGAATTACCTTTATAATATAATAAGTAATGTTTTATATAATTTTATATAATATTCATCCTATTTATTATATTTTATATAATTAATAATTATATCTGTATTATATAATTAATAATTATATCTGTATTATATAATTAATAAATTATATTTATTATATTTTTAAATAATAATGATAAAAAATTAAAATGGGTATTTATAATTTTATTAATTATGCATATCAATTAAGTGAAATTTGTTAATGTGATATATTTATAACTATGTTGCTATAATTATTTAATTTTAACTGATAAAAATAATAAATTTAGACTCAAGCTTGCAATTAAGACAACATTGTATGTTAAAGACATATTCTTCAATATTATTGTCTTTTCACCATTCTTAAATAGAGGTTTAAAAATAAGGCGCATTATGTAATTCTTCAAATTTAATGTGTAGAGGTGAAATTTTTCTTTTTCATTTACAAAGCTTATTTTAATGAATGGTTGTGATTTGATAACTTCATACAATGATTCATATGGTGCCAACTCACCTTGTGTTTCAAAACCCACATGACACCAAAAACAAGGCCTTAATTTGAAAACTTATTATATACAAGTAATGTGTCATTATTTTATTAACTTATCAATTAGGGTATCAATATTTATGATTATAGTCTAGATATAGAAGAATTATTCTCTCTAGAAAATTGAAAGATAGAATTGTAATGTGAATCAATTTGAAAATGATATGATTAGGTTCCCTATTTGGATGAATTACATGGAATCTTGCATTGATAAAAACTTTGCAATGCACTCCACTTTTTACTTTAAATTTAAGTAATGCATTTTTGAGGTGGTGTATAGTTCTTGCAATCTTTTTCATGTTTTTAGGAATATTTTAAAGGAATGTAGAATTTATATAACTGATTCAAATTTTAAACAATTATTTTTGAAAATATAACATTTTTAGAAATATTTTTAATCAAATATTTTCCTAAAATATTTTTATGGAAAAGGTGGGCATCCTACATTCTCTTGACAAGAAAATGTTTTAATAATATAAATAGATTATAATATCCACCTTTTCATTATGACCTTATTATAATATTAACACATTTCACTACCACTATCAACCACCATTAGTCATTAACCACTATTGGTGATTGCTATCACTGCCTTTTATCATTGGTGACTATTGTTAGCCACCATAAGCTATAAGTAATTGCCATCTACCACCTATCATTAGTGATCTTTATCAGTTATCATTGCCACTAGTAATCAATAATATGACTGTTAATCATTAGTAACTTCTTTCAACACTATTAATGACCATTGTCAATACCATCTACCATCAGTGATTACTATTGATCATCACCTAAAATCATTAGTTACTTCTTACCACTATTTACTGTAGTTGACCACTTAATTTTTGATAAGGATATTTTTAGTATTTTGATAATAATTTTTAAAGATATATAAATTAATTATAATATAATATTATAACATTCTTATAAATATTTTTTAAAATAAATAAATATGATAATGTTATATTCTTGATAATTAAATTCTAGAAATCACATTCATAAAAATATTAGGATTTTAAAAATGTATGATTCTACGAATCAAACGCCAACGAAAAGGGCAAATGACATTGATTTTTCTTGAAATTTAGTTAAATTGCACATGATAATACTTCTCATTTTTTAGAATTATATATTTCTCCTTTTAAAACTTTTTCATTGTTATGAAATATAATGATGTTAATTTTTAATTGTAACTCATTCTTTAATGACATCTCTCACAATTGGATCACTTCCTTATATTTATATGTAAAAAATATTATACCAAATATAAAATAAAGGGAAAGATGTATAATATGAAAGAGAAATGTGTGTTTTCATTCTCTTCAACTCTATTCCATCTCATATATATATGGGATAATATTATAGAGAGTGCTACTCCCTAAAATATTAAATATTTCATTATTTAATTACCTTTTTTTTTCTAATCCTTAAACAAGTGAATTAAAATTAAAGACATAAATTTTAATACATCAAATACAATCTAATGTTAAAAATAATTTAACTTCTTATGAGGTAAAACTTCCTATAGTGTTACCCTATACAAACATACACACACACCCACCCACCCACACGTGTGTGTATGTGTGCGTGCATGTGTGGATTTAGCTCCTATAAAGTACAAGATACACTTTATAAAGTAAAGTGAGACATCACAACCTTTGATGATAAAATCAAAGAGTTCAAAATTAAATAAATAACTAATTAAAAAAGTAATTTTTAAATTTATAACTATCCATTCCATTAATTTTCTTATTAATTATTATGATATTTCATTAAGAGTCATTTGCCTCACAACAATAGTATATGAAGTCCTATTTCTTAAAAAATAGAAAAAATATATGTTGTTTAGTTAGCTATTATCTAACAAATTAAGGGAAATAAGATTTTCTAGAAAGTTTTACTTTCTATAAAGCATGGGAAGTTATTTTTTTTATCTTCCTAGATAAGTGTTACTTCTCATGTTTTTTTAGGGATATAAAGAGAAAATTATTCTTACTAATCTTAATTAATGACAAGTAAAATTTATTAATTTATATTATAATAATATTAAGGATATAATAGATATTTTGTTAATATTTCCTAGAAGTTTGAAGTTAATCCAAATAAAATATAAAAAGTTATTTCTCATAAAGTATTACTTATATAGTATCAATCAAATGACTTTGATCAATTCTCTAAAAGTTTATATAGAAAATTACTTCCTTAGAAATTCAACTTTTTATTAGAATTTACTAGTCATGTGAACTAAACAACTCTTAAGTATTAACTAAAGAAGAACTTATGCTTGTTAGATAATTTAAAATATGAATAATGATTGAGTTATTTCTTTAATTATTAAATAAAATGATTAAAATGTTACATAATTAGTCTTTTTCTAAGCTTGTAACATATGAATTAAAGTTTTGTGGAAAAATACAAATTGAAATGGTGTAAAAAGTGAAAGAGAGGTGAAAATGGTTGCATGAGAGAAAGAGAGAAAAAAGTGATTATGGATGGTTTATGAAAAAGTTATCTTTGAAAGTTCATGAAACACATAAGAGGGATAAAAAGAAGTATATATAAATGAGTTAGTCAGTAGTTTTTAAATGTTATATTAAAATTTTGACATATAATATTGAATTTTAAAATTACAAAATTATCCTTCATTTTCTTAAAATTTGAAGTATGTAAATGTGAATTATTTAGGAAATGGAAAAATGAAGTTTATCAATTCCCAATCCTCTTTTTATTAGTGTAGATATATACACTATTCATAAAAGGTGTTACTTTTTAGTTAATAAAAGTAATTCATTCATCAATTTATAATCCATATATTAATTTTTTGTAACTTATATGTATTAAAATTTTACTTTTTAATTTTTAAAATATAAAAAATTATAATCATCTTCTCAAAAAGAAAAAGTAAAAAAATTGTATTATAATAAATTACATAGGTAGTTCTTCTCACAAAAAGACCTTTACACTATGTTTAAGAGAATAGAAAATGTGAGGAAGGAAAAAAAATTTAATTTTAGTTAGAAAAGAAAATAAGAAGAAGAGAAAATTTTGAAATTTTTATGTATAAAAACAATGCAAATTTAATTTCTTTCCTTTCCTTTTCCTCCCAATTCTAACATTTCTTTTTCGAATTGTAAACTTTTCTTTTCCATTTCCTTCCTTCCATCTTAACAAAATATGGGGTTACTATTTTGATAACCAAGGTTTGGGAAAATTTGTTGTTTAGGCTTGGTGCACAAGGCCTATTATAAAGTGACATCTCATATTTTCCAAAAAGACTTAAATGTAATTTTGCTTCCTTAAAATATTAATTATGTAACTTTAGTTTCTTAATTTAAAACAATTTATTTTGGTATTTATAATTATTTAGTTGGTTTAATTTTAGTCCTCATATTTGATTTTTTGTCAATTATTTAACATGACAAGACTATTTTCACTTAATACTTCACTGCATTAACATGAAATGACTTTTATATAAGTACAGAAAAAATTGTCCAAATATTGAAAATTTTGAATAAAATTAATGGATTGTATAAGAAAGTTTGAATCTTTTAAATAATTCATTATCCATGAAAATCCTTAAAAAATGTAATTTGTCTAAAAAGTAATGTAGTAAATGCTTAGATATTAAACATGTCATGATCTGTCTAAAGCACATGACTGGCATAGGGGGTTGTTAGGTACAACTACCTACTAGCCTTCTTATTTATGCTTAATGTAATGTTAGACATATAGGTGGGTGCTTATGTTTTTGTGATGTCATGATCATATTTTTGTGCAAGAGAATTGTATTCACGCATACATACAATGTCTAGTATTTGTGCATATCTAAACCAACTATCCCACTACTTTCCTAAATGCTAATATCCTCAAGCAAACCTATTTCTAACCTATTTGATAACAGCTAAGCATCTAAGAGGATAGACCCTTAAAGAATAAGAAGAAATAAAAAGAAAATGAGTTTCTTTAGAAACTCAATAAGTAATCAATAACAAATGAAATATATACACATACCATACCTTTATCTATCAATTTATAAACATCCACATGCAATATAGTCATTGCTCATTAATCTTTGTAACATACAACTTCATCATAATATTTTTGTGCCATTCATTACATGTTAACAAAAGAAAGAAAGAAAGCATATAAGTCTCCTTATAACTTTCAATTATCTTTATTTTTTCACAAAACTACCCTTATTCTTCTAAGGTTAGCCTTATCCCTTCATAAGTGGATACCTGAATATAGTGCATATAGCCATAATAAGAATATCATCTCCCCTAGTATTATCAAGTCTTATTTATAGAACAATATATCAATATAACAAGTGCTTCACTAGTATTTCAATTCCATAGCTTATAACACAACATTCATATATAAGAAAGTCCAAAAATAATAAATACCAATAACATAATTCAAGTACAACCCTTGCCACGTGTAAGCACCCATATTATAATATCACCATATTTTTATGTATGGCCCTATATCATTCATATGACATTATTTAATGTACAAATATTAATCTCAATATTATAGAACTTTTAGTATTGCTTCGACCCCTTATATAACATTTTGTGCAACTCTTTTTAGGTTATAATCGGCTTTGTACTTGACTATGAAATCCTAAAGAATAATTTTCAAGGCCATAGTCAACTATAGGGGTTCGGAAGATAAATATTAGACATATTGTTGACTATATTATCATCAAAAGTAATTCTACAAAGGCATAGTTTATTATATGATTGATTGTAATGGTCCAAAGAGTGAATTTTGGTGGCATAGTCGACTACACATGCCCAAAAAGCATATTTCTGAGGATGGTAGACTATGTGGTTAACTATAGCTTTAGTTATTGTAGACTTCCATTAAAAATAACATTCACTCGTGATTTTGACTCTCAGATTTCATCCCATAATCTACATTTTTTTATCAAATCTCCAAATATTGTATTCTCATCATAATATGCATTAAATCTCTTAATAAGCACTAGTATAGATTGTGATTTTATGTTGGTGGATAGATGATAGTAAAAGGTAAAATTAACTTTTATATTAATACAGTAGTATTTTTGAAATTATTGAAACAAATAAGATGATGATTAATAAATACAACTAAAGTCTATTTTGATATTATAACATTTCTAAAATTTGTAAAGTTACAAATAGCAATTTTTTATTCAATAGGTGTCATAAGATATGATATTTAAAAGATGTTAGGAAAATGAGAAAATTTAAAATGTCAATTTTAGAACTAACTAACATCTATTTAGACTTGATGGCATTTTTGTAATTATTTAAAAAAATAAGATAATGGTTTTTCTTTTTTTACTTAATCAATATCATAATATATGACATTTGAAAGTTGTTGAGTAAATGATAAAATTTAAGGCATTAATTTTATAATTAATTGACATCTATTTAGATATAATAACATTTTTAAAATTATGAGAAAAACTTAAAATATCAATTTTTTTACTTAACTAATGTTATGATATATGTCATTTAAAGGTTATTAGAAAAATGAGAAAATTTAAGATGCTAGTTTTAGAATTAATTATATCTATTTGGACACAATCACATTTTTAAAATTATTAGAAAATATAAGATGTTAATTTTTTACATGACCAATGTCTACTTAAACATGGTAGTATTTTTAAAATTGTTAGGAAACATAAAAAAATTGTTTCTTTACGTAATTGATGTTGAAATGTATAACATTTAAAGCTTGCTGGGAAAGTAAAGAAACTTAAAAGGAAAACAAAGAAACTTAATATATCAATTTTAGAAATAACTAACATTTAAAGGTATTAAAATATAGTAAGAATCCTAAACATAATAATATTTGTATGCCATAAATAAAGCACACCTTATTTTTTTCTTATTATCATTATTATTTTCCCTCTAATTTATTCTCAAGCTCAACCTTCACCTCTGTTTAACTCCTTCTATATAACTCTAAACATTCCTCTATCTTTCACCATAGGTCAATGTTTTGTTAATATTTCTTCAACTAACATCTAGTATGAAGTAAATGCCTTATTCCAAGAAACTGGTTCAAAACATAAGAAGGTATCTTTTCTTACTTCCATTTCTTTTAAATCTTTATCTATTCCATTTTTGTGATTTTTTGCATTAGTTTTTTTAAGATATTTTTATTTTTATTTCCTTTGTATAACTTTTAAAGTTGTATTTGAGTGCTAGATGCTTATTATATGTTTGATAAAATATTACAATTAAAATCGAAATAACCTAATAATGATAAAAAATGGAGAAAAATGAAAAAAAATTCTATAGAAATAGCCATTTTTCATAATTCTAGTTGGGGCAAAACCCTTTTCAGATTTTATATGGATGGATAGATTTTGAAAAGTTAAATGAAATTAATAAAAAATTTGCTTAAATGGACAACTAAGCATGAAGTTATAACCTTTCAAAGTTTTTATCTTAAAATATATATTTTTGTTTGGAATGTTGAATTTATTCAATTTTAACTACAAATATTCTAGTAGAGAAGCCAAAAATAATTTTTTGAAAAAAATATTTGATAAATATTCCATGTCAATTTCTTGTTAGAAACTGACATTTTTAATTTTGCACTAGTTACTAGGTATTCATCCTATAAGAAATAATAACAACTTTTTTAGTTACACAAGTTGGCATTTTCCCTTTTTCATGATAGTTTTTTAATTGACTTTATAAAATATTTATTATGATACCTGATAAAACATCATACTTATTCCAATGTGAAATCCTCTAAATAACTAACATTAATTAACATTTTTGTATTAATGAATAGCAAACCAAAACACACATATCATACACACTATTATAGAATTACCCTTTAATGTTAGCATATTGACATTAGTTAAAGTGAAAATTGATGTATATGAAGTGCAACTTAACATATCGATTAAAAAAAAGCTACATTATAAAATCATAATATCTAATGGGAGATAAAGAGTTAAAAAATGGGTTACAATCAAACTTTCCATGTTGATTGTTTAGAAAACAATGTAGAAAATGAAGGCATACCACTAGATTTGAAAATTAACTAAACATTAGATGTTGGTTCCTATATATAGTCAATAATGAAAGTTTGCCTTAAGAAGTATCTTTGCAATTATGTATAGAATGTTAGATGTCATTTTTAATGATAATTAATGTGGAAAGGTTTATACATGGGTTTCTTATTAATAACCAATGTCGAAAGCACGCCATTGGTATATACATTATCTTTATTTCTTGGAACCATAGACAAATTTGTATTATATGATATTTTGCCTTTTATTTTTTCATGTTCACCATTAGATTTTCTTCATCATTTGTTCAATGATTATATGATATTAACCTTTTATCATCTTCAAGCATCTACTCCTATCTATAATACCTTTAAAAAATTAGGACACACTTTATTTATTTTTATTAATATTTATGTATATGTAGTAGTTGTTTAATTATTGTAGATGTATTTAGGATAAGAATTGATAAAAATAGAATTAGATAATGAGAACAACGAAAATTAAATAAGTGTGAGGTTAGTGTAAAATTATATTAAAGTAAGTGTATGAGAGGATAATTAAGGATTATTTTCTGATTTTATCCCTATTAAAATCATTAATTACTAAATTGCCCTCAAGACTATAAAATCCATTAAGTCACCTTTTTCCCTTCATTTTTTCTTAACCAAACCAAGCTAAGATCCCTTCCCTATCTTCTCCTTCAGTTCTTCCACTTCCAATCCATTAACTTCAAGCAAGATTGAGTTAAAGAATATCAAAGAACCACCATCTATTTCTTTTCTAGTGAGGTATACTTTCAAAAAACCAAGTTTTAGTTATTAATTTGTTAAAATGTTGTTTGTGAAAAAGGGTTAAGGATTCCAAATAAATTCTCTTCAAATTTTTGTTGTTTAGGATGACCAACCTTGTTTTAACATTTCTCCAATCCCCTCCATAATTAGATAATTTACTTAAAATCAATGAATGTATATGGATTCAACTTATTAAGTTTTTAATATTGATTATATAGAAAAGTTAAGGACTTAATATGAAAGGATTGTGTTTTAGTTTGAATTATTGGTGTTGATAGCTTGGGAAAAAGTATCACTGATAAGCTTATGTTAGATTCCAACCCTATTGAAGTGTATAAGTTGAATGAAGGAGTAATTAGTTATTTGCATAGTATTTTTGCAAATTTTCTACAAGTTTATAGGTGATACCTAAGTACCTACTCAAGTATGGCATTGAGAATCACTTATAGATGCTTATACTTGAGTACATGCTTAAGTATTAAAAAAAAGGCTCAGTGGATGGTCATAAATAAGTATATACTCGACTATGGCATCCACAATTAACCTTGGGTTGCTCATATGCAGGTATATACTCAAGTATAAAGGCTAGAATTTACTTTTAGATTTTCATATTCAAATATACTCTTATTTAACCAGTTTTATGCTTCATGTAATTTTCTTTATCTTATATGTATATATTGATTTATAAATGCATGCATGTATATATTTATGTATGGTACTATAGCTCATATAATGACATGTTGATGCATTAGTATATGATTGGATGATAAAATCTTTAGTTAGGATATGATATGATATGGAAATTATTGATAGATTAATTGTGAAAGCCTGAAAGGAAAGAGGTGATGAATTGAATTATGAAATAATAAGTACTAGATTCGAGAAATTATTTTTGAACAAATAAAAAGTGGCTTAGAGGAATAAAATTAAGTTTATGAATAGATAAAATTAATTAGAAAGCATAAGGTGGTTTGATTGCTATGTTTGTAATTATCCTAGATATTAAACATTATCTTTTGTTATTATTGTGAATGAGAAAATTGTATGCTACATGAAAGAATATATTTAAGATGAGCATTGAAATAATCTACTATTAAGTATATATTTTGCTAAGTAGATTATTTACTTACTTAGTTAAGAAATCACTTGTTAGTTATTTTCCTTCTTTACAAATGTACTTGTAAAGGCTTCCCCTCCACCAATATAGAAAGAGTAGAATTCTTTTGTGCACTACTTGTAAAGTTAGCTATGGCTTTTGATAGATTATTCATATATATGTTTAGGCCTTGTAGAAATGATATTGACTTAAGATAGTACAACTACTGTTTGTAATTATATTTGAAAGTGTATATAAAATCAATTTGTTTACTAGCAACTATATAATGATACTAAAGTTATGATTAGAGCAAGTTAGTGGAAATTGAGAAATAGATCACATTGATAATGGCTAAGTGGATCATGACACTATTTATTTGAGGTATTTTTCTTTAAGTGGACTATGATACTATTTATCTAAGGTATTTTTCTTGCTTCTTTTATGCTTTGTAAGCATTTTGTATTTTGATTGTGATATTGAAGGTTAGATAGGTAATATTGACATTTATTACTAAAAAACTTTCATTTTTATTCTTTATCATTACTCTTCAATCATTGTTTACATGTTTTAGAAGTATTATTTAACATAAAAAGTTGATATACTTGAATACATGTCCTATTTTGTACTTATATTTTTTAAAATAACATTTTTCCTTGGATGCTATATTTTTAGAGTAATTTTCTTCATTAGTGTGGCTCTATTACTTGGATGTTATTTTTTAAAATATCAATTTATTATGGATAAAGTTTTATTTTCGTATTAAATTGAATGTGATAAAAATGATATGCAATTATTCTTTATTATTTAATTTATCAAATATATGTGTAGTTGTTCATTAAATATTGCTTGACATATAAGTTAAATGTTTATATTGATTTTATTAAAATTCTTTAAATAAAAGTGACATGGATTCAACTAGTTTTAATAAAAATGGTTAAAAAAAGAAGGGAGTTAGGGATCCTACAATTAAGAGGGATATGATCCTCAAGTATGCCAAAAAGGAGAAGTCAAGAGTAGAATTCAATAATAAGGGAGTTGCATGTGGGTTTGGTAAAATTGAATTTAGTTTCTTCCTTAGGTTTTTGGTATGCATTAAAGTGCCCATTATTGCTAAGAATTAGCACTGAATGCAAAAAGGTATTAGGATACCATTTAGGATGATATATTTATGAGGAACTTTAATATTCATCTCCATATCAATATCTACTTATACATAACAAGAAGTCTTAGATTATTAATCATATTTATCATTCATTTATAGGTTATCTTGCAAGCTATCTTCAATATTTATTAAAATTACAAAGATCACATTTCATATTAGTAGGTAAGAGGTGAGAGAATTTTAAGTATAATTTGAAGAAAGATTACATTGGCTTCATAGGGATGGAGGTGAGACTTTCCCTTGAAAAATATCATCAAATTGATACCTACACATTGGATAAGTTTATGAAGATATGCCATTTGAAGTAGTTTCAAGTAAATATGGTTATTTTAGTACTATTATCTTTCTTCCAATATTGATAGTGAAAAAAATTCTTCTCATAACTTGTTTTCTTCTTTTATTAATAGGTCATAAGTGCATAAAATAGAGCAAATCAAGCTAAAATCTTGTACAAGCATAAGTTTTCTCGATAAGGGTATAGGAAGCTTAAGGAAGAGCTTATCAAGGAAAGAATTGAAGCTAATAAGGAGGCTGCTTATCAACCATCTACTTTTGTCTCCCTCATATAACAACATGTGTTATGGGTGAAAATTAGAGTCAACAGGAAGGGCAAATTCATGATAAAGAACATTCGATAGGTTATCTAATGAATAGTAAGTGATGTTATTATTTTATTTATCAAATATGAAGTATGTTATTCAATTACTAGCATATAATTACCATGTTTGATTATATTGTACTAGGATAAGCTTAAACAATAAGCCACCCAAAGAAAGTTTTAGTGAGAAAGGAGGATGGATATCTTGATTATTGCCTTAAGAACTTAGGAGCATTTCAAGCATATGTAGGGTGTTGGAAAATTAGTAAGCATTAAGCAATACTTCAAGGTCACTTTAAAATATCCTTATAGTAGAAAACTATCCAATAAAGATAAAATGAAGATCAAGGCTAAGATGAAGGGGGAGTTAAAAAAAGACCTTCCACAAGATGTAATAATCATCCTCTAATAGAATAGTAGGATATTGGCTACCTAAGGGAGAAAGAGGTGCAAATGGTAACCCTTACACCATAGCAAGGGCAACAGCTACCCTACTAAATTTAACCCATTCACTTAATTATCATTGATAAATTTTTATCACTCTATTACTTATTATTAAGTACTTTTTAATAATATTGTAGTTTTACATTAATTCTAATTAACTAGTTTATTTGTCATTGCAGGGTAAACGTATACGTGTATTTATAATCAAGGGACCCTTTGTTAGGCAAGTAGCAAAAGGCATGATTTTTGCAAGCCATGTACTCTAAACTATTATACTGCTAAAAGGCCAATGTAAGGTTATGGTAGACATTATTAAGGATGCCATGGCTGAAATGTCATTATCGATATAAAAGGTAATTGTAGTAGGCTAATAGCCTAAGTAGTCAATACCTACATAGCTTGGTTAAAGGCTTAGATTTCATTTTTTATAAAGGTAAGATTCTCTATTACTTTAAGTTTATTATTTATTATTAAATAAAATATTACCTAACATGTCTAATTGTCATATTTTTTGTAATTCATTTTAGGTAGCTCTTAAGTAGCTCTATAGGAAGAAAAAGGTAAAAAGTTGCAAAAAAAGGATAAGGACGAGGATGACAAGTCTAAAGAATCAAAGACTTTGATAGCTTAATCTTAATAAAAAAAATAAAAGTTAGCACACCTCAGAAGGAGCTCTAATTCATTGCATAGGAAATGCCAAATAATGATTTCATTTTGTTGGAAATGAGCTTAGATGTTATGGGATATGGATATATTATACTCCTATCTAGGGATCTCATCTTATATCTTCTAAGTATAGAGAAGATAGATGTTTCCAGTATAGAGACTGGGATCAAGTGGGTATAACTTTACCCTTCAAGTCTTTTCTTTTTTTATCTACATATCAAACATTATAAATTTTACTGCTCATATATGATGAAAATAATAGGTACTTGTGTGGTGTTATCCTTAAGAACTTAGGTTCTTACTTTAGTTTCCTTGATCTAAACAAGACTTAAAAAATAAGGAAAATATTGGAGTTTCATAACACAAGTACATATAGATAGCCATGGAGTTTCGACATAAATACATATACATAGCTATGTTAGTGAACAAGAAGTAATAATATTATATGGTACCATACTACAAATGGTATATGAGTGCAAAGTTAGGCCTTAATTCATCTTTGGTCATCTTTTTTTTTTCAATTGTCTTACTTTGATATTAATAATGTTGTAAGCACTATTGGATACTAAGTGTTGCCCATCTGAAAGAGAAGAAAATCTACTAGCTTGACTAGTTAGGGCATAAACCACTCCTAGGTTGGAATACAATATTCACAAAGGCAATGAACATGTATTCTAAGATAAGTAACTTCAATAAGACAAGCACTATTGAATAAGTGCAAGTGAAGATAACATTCTTATGTATGTTTGGGTACTTTATGTGATGACTAATCATTGGTACATGAAATTGACACTGTTTTCAATTGGCTTGTTATAGTGCCCCAAGCAAACAAGCAATGTCAAGTGTGGCTACTTCATAATAAAATATATGTTAGACATGGTTGTATGTATAAAGAAGAATGAAAAGCATGATAAGATAATTTATTTGAATTTTAATTAGGTAAATATTTATAGAAAACACATAATTTTGTCTTCCTATTAATTTTGCGTGTAAACATGCAGTTTTTTAAGGAAACATAGCACCAAATAATAAAGGAGATATATAAGCCGTTTAGGAAGAATAAGTTGCATATATATTAAGAGAGACATGAGCATTGGCTTAAAGAAGTTGCCAAATGTATAGCTTATTGGATTCAATTGTAAATGAAAATGTAAAAATGCTTGTGCTTATCAAATTTAGTACAATTACTTGTAAATGTATATATTGTTTTGTATGCATTATTAAAGTTATTTATAAGTGTTATTGTATAATTTAATATTGTTTAGAAGGTCATGCTCTTTTGCATTGTAAGTGTGCCTACCCTATTATTTATGTAACCTATTTGGTTTTTAGCTTTTAGATAATAATAAAAGTTATTTTTTTAGAAAAATGAGAAACCACATTAATTTTTTATTAATAACTAATTTGAATAATACATGATGTTAGATATTTACAAATACCTAACCTAGAAAATTAAAATTATGTCTTACTCAAAATCAAGTACTAAAAGTAATAATTTGATAAAAATATAAACCAACATTGATTTTATTGTACAATTGACATGGAGATGTAAAATTTTATCTTTTTAAGAATTAGGTAGTGAAAAGCAATAATTTGCTAAAAACTATATGACATCAATTTTAGTTTATAACTAACATGGAATAACAAATTGAAGCCATTTTTATTTTATCAAAACTTGTAAAAATGAAGATGGGAGTTAAAATATAGAGGAAACTCATCCCAATGCCAAATTGTGAATTATAGAGCAATCTCTTCCTTGAAAAACTTACTAGCGTCTTATTCTTAATATTAAGATTTGTTCGAAGACCTTATTTTTCCTCTAAATCTAATAAAGAATGTTTATTTATTGTATGTTGTGCTAATATGTTTGGATTTTTTATTTTTTATTCCATTATTTTAGGTTTTAGGTGGTATGAGAGTTCATATATTCCCCATAAAATATTCCTCTTGTACAAATATAAATATTATTTGAATCATTTTATTGAGATTATTTTAAACTAAAAAGAAAGTTGTAAACATCAATAAATAGTTTAGATGGGATTCAAAGTTGAATTTAATGAAAAGACAACAAATTTCTTGCTTACAAAGAAAATTAATGAATATTTCTATACAAAAGACTAGAATTATAGGAGCACTATATAAATAACACATGATACCATCAAAGTTTAATGTCATAAATCATGTACTTAATTTCTCTTCAATAAAAGCATATTATATTAATATTTGCATTTACAACATCAATTTCACGTGCCTATGTCCTTCTTGTACCATGATGGTTTGACAAGGAAAAACTAATTTTAAGCATTCATAGCATGCAAAATCACTTAAATCCAGTTGTAGTGTTTTCTCACTTAGTATAGAAGAGATGAATAAAGGGTGGAGATATGATTGGCTTGCTTTTAATCATCCAATATCAACCAATTTAAGGTTTAAAGTACCTTTTTTGAGTTATAATCCATAAATCCAACAAATTTAAGAGAAAAAAGAAAGAGAAGCTTGACAAAGATTGAAGCTTTTGAAGCTTTACCTTACTTAGATTGGAGAATTGGAATGATTGATAAAATACTTATGCTTTTTAACTAAATAAGAAAGAATAAGAAGTTTAAAGGGAGGAAAAGAAGCTAATGTATCTATGTTTATACATGTAAAATAGGGCATGTAGTGAAAGGTGGGCTCTACCTGCATAAGCTCACAAAAAATGCAAGAAAAAATTATCATACCCACAAGAAGCTTATGGGTACCTAAAGGCAAACTGCATTTTTTTTAATTATTAAAAGTAATTAAATCATTAAATATGTATATGTAAAGATCAAAGGTTAAACCCAAGATATAAAGGAAGGAAGACACCTTTAAGGGATATTGAATTGGGCTAGATAAAAAATCTAATTTTTTTTATAAATTATAATTGAACAATTTTTTTTGTTTTTTATAATAAGTTAGTTAAGTAAGGCTAAAGAAATTATATTAGCTGATTAGACATTAGATTGAAAATTAGGTTAGATTAAAAGGTTTCCAAATGCTTGAAAGATTATCAAAATTCTTAACTAGAAAAAAAACTTAGCCCATAGGTAAGCCTGCACTCATGTGGGTAAGAACTCATGGGTTTATGCATGTGTGGGTCTACTCACATTAGCTTGCAAAAAATGCAAGCTTTAATTTAAGGAGCTTAGCCTACCTCGTAATCATAGCTTGTAAAAAATGCAAGCTTTAATTCAAGGAGCTTAGCCTACCTCGTTATCATAAACTATCCATATTGCCCATAATTTTTTTAACTATTTCACATGCCTATTTGTAATAGGAAGAATAAAGGAATTATTGAATAAAAAGATAATAAGGGTGATAGGATAAGGGCAAAAAGAGAAAAATCTCTTTAATTTCTCCACCATTTATCGTACACTCACCATTAATCATAATTAGCTTTTTAACATTCTAATTTGTTATTTTTTGCAACCAATTCTTATAAAGTTTCATTCCGGATTTCATTTCAATAATTTATTTTCTTACACAAATTTTCATTTTCTTTACACTTAATTATAATGATTAATTAATTATTTTATAATATTTTAAGTTTATAAGGGGTGTAATAAAAAAGGAATTGACAAAATTTGATATAAGTTAACAAATTTTGATAAAAATCTAATATGACTATTAAAATTACACCAATTAAATATTTAAAGAATTAAATTAAATTATTTTAAATTAAAGGATCAAAATTGAATAATTTATATTTTGGTAACTTAAATCATATTTTAGCCATTCCAAAATTGGATACCTGCATGCCATAGCTCATCGCCTTTTAAATTCAAGCTGAATAGAAAGTAAATTAAGATGGCCATGTGATTTCATATGAAAAATCATGATGATCTTAATCCTTAAGGTCATACTTGAGTGTGATAGAAAATTATAAAAAAAATATTTACTTATATTTGTAATATATTAAGATAATAAAAATATTGTATTAATTATGGGCAACAATAAGTCAAACTTAACATAAAAAAGTCAGACCAATTTTAATTTTTTTTAGTTGAATTTGATTTGAGACCTATTTATAAGATTAAATATTGGTTTAACTTAACTTGCTTGTAAAAATTAAAAAGTCTAGCTAGTTGATTAGTTTATTTAAGTCTAATTATTGAAAAATAAATAATCATTGGTAAGCTTATAAACTTAGGCATATAGATTATAGCTAGACCTTTTAGTACTGAAAATATAAAACAATAAATTAATTTGTTAATCTATATATACACTATCTATAGTATTATAAAATGTGGATTGCCAGTTTTGGTGTCCACTTTTCATTTTCCTAGAAAACCTAATATATATTACATTTATTTTAAATACAAAACAATTTTCAACCTTACCAATATTTTTCAAACCATTTTGAATAAATCAATTACCCACTAAATGAGGGTGAATTTTGATTTCTCATTTAAAAATATTTTAAACTTCCCTAAATACTTATTCCTTATTTATTGATTTTCTTTCTCTTCTCTCTCAACCTTACCAATACTTTCTAACATCTCCTTTCATCACTCATTATGCTTATTGCAATTTGTTATGAATTGGTTTTAATGATTTTTATTTGAGTTCACATTTTCTTTTTATTTCTTATTATTTTTATCCTTTTTTATCCTTTAATTTAATAAAAATTAAAAAACTTTTATTTTGCAACTGAAGTAATGTCAGGTGTTCAATGAAAATGATAAGCTTTTTATATTTTTCAAAAGAAATTTTGAACAAAAAAAATGAGATATTCATTTTGGCTATGGAAATAAGTTAATGAATATATAGGTACTTTCTTCTCCTTATTCTTGCTTCTTTTACTTTATCTTTAAAAAAAGTTCTATTCACTTATTTATTTCAATAGAAAAGATTAATACATGCAATATAATGATATCGTCTTCCTTAAATTAAGGATTTACTAACACATAAAGATGAAGAAAAGAAAAATAAAATTGAAATAGTTTTGAGAATGTTAGGGAAAATATCTTTTTTTTTAACATATAACCATCAAGTAATTAAATCAATTAGAGTAATGAATAGTAAGGAACATAAATAATTTAAGATAAAAAAATCTCAAACTTTAAGATAAAATCATGAATGAGGAAAAAAATCTATTGCAATGAAAAAGATTATAAAGATAACACATGTGAAGGCTCTCCACTATAGTCCCACAACTTCCTATCTACTATCTTTACATCTTTCTTGAATCTTTACGAGGGTTCCCATACAACTCCTATATGCATTCACCTCACATCTTTTTCATGCCTTAAAACCCTTGGTTGATATAAGTGTTTATAACTCAAAAAATATTTATTTGATAAGGAATTCCAATTCTATTTTAACATAAATAACTAATTTGAATAAAAAAATAAATCACAATAAGAAATAATTAATAATTGATAGCAATTTGAATTTGGATTAAACCCAATAGAGAACCACTTGTTGCAATCTTTTTTAACAATGTTTATAGTTTATAAATAGTAAGAGATGCCACTAAAATATTACAAGAAATTACCATAACATTAGGTCTTAGTTCATTAATTTAAAAATATTGCATTGTATTTTATTCATCCTTATTCTGTGTTTCATTTATCTTTGCTTCAACCTTTATCCCTAGTTTTTTTTTCTCCTTTTTCTTCTCTATCATTCTCTTTTTAACAAAACCTCTTTTCCACTCTTGCTAAATTTCAGTTTTATAAGTTTCTATTGGAATGTACAATAACTTTTTATTTAAGTTATCATACATTACTTCTTTTTCCTTTCTTCTTTTTCTTTAATTATATCTTTTTTCCATAGATAATCAATAAAATATAGAAATAAAAATTATAAAATAATGCATAAAATATTAAAACTAAAATTCTTTATCATTCTATTATTTTTGTTACAAGAAAATAGTAAAGAAGACTAGGAAAAGAAGTAGAAAATAGACTCCCCTTAGTTCTTATGATGATGATTAGCTTATCTATTCAATTATTATATTTAATATATGATTTTATTTATGAGCTCAATTTAGGATTGTCCACTATATGTTTTTAATCAATAATTATTTTATTTTTTTATTTTATGTGTAATATTCAATTTACATGTTTCCTTTTTTCTTTATTAATAAAGGTATTGGTGGATTTTTAGTCTATTTAGACATTTACTACAATATAATAGTAATAAGATAAGATTCTTTTGAAAAGTGATTATCTTTACATAACAATGATAGTTATCAAATCTAGTTGATTATTTAAAGAAATTCAAATATAATTCCATGTAACTTGCTACTTACTATTTCCTTCTTTCTTATCATTTAATCATATTTTATGAGAAAATATTATGATATTTTGTACTTAATATTTTAAATTTTCTAAAAGAACTCATCCTATCATGGTTTAAAAAAAATCACCCATTATCCCATATATCTCTTAGTCTTGCTAATGGTTTGAAAAATTACTCTAAGGTTTTTATATTTTAATTTTCTTAATTCAATATTAAAAAATGGGAATTACCCACCAACCCACATCTATTATTTCAAACTTATCAAAACAACTAAAGTCCTATTTTTATTTTATTTTTGTACATTGCAAATTTTAGAAACAACTTTAAACATGTGCTTAAAAATGTTTTTTTATTTAAAAAAATTGCATATTTGACCAAACACTCATTATTTTTTTAATCATTACTAAAGGAGTGTAACGTTAAACAAAATCTCTTTGCATCAATTGTTCTATCACTTAATAAAATCACACATTTAATCCATTTATATTATAGTTATGGCTTCATGCAATTATAGAAAGATGAAAATATATTTAAAATGCCTAGCATATAATTGATACAAGTTTTTTTTTCTTTGCTATTCTTTACGCACATATATATAACTTCATTTCTAATTTGTGTTGAAAATTTTGTGCAAGTGATATAAGCAATCAAAATTTGATAAATTGCAAAAACCCTTTCGATAAACTTATGTGTGTAAATTTTAAGTTTTTAGCCCTTTGTTTAACATGTCACAAATTATCAATTTAGACTAAGAGAGTTAGTTTCTATATCAAGGACATTAAAGAAAAGGAAATCAAGTGAATGAAATTAGTATATGAATAGAATATATTGAAATAAATCTACTTTGAAATTTCTTATGAAATGATGCATAAAACAAAGTCACTATGAAGAATTTTCAATAATCGCCTAAGAAACTTTGAGCTCATATTAGTAATTGGTTTGTAAGATATGAGTCATATGATTAGTTGATTTAATAAGTGAATTTAAAGGGTTTAATTTGAATTTATTTTTAAAAGTCCTAATTTTAATGAAAATTTGAGGGCTTAAATAGCAATTAAGGTAATGATAATTTAGTATAATATTTTAGTCTCTCTATCAAAATAAATATTAAATAATTGATGAAATTAATAATTTCACATTATTATTCTTGTTTTACTCTCTTTACTTTCTTTACTATCTTATTTGGCCTTACTTTACCCTCCCTACTTTCAAATAATGGATAATAGATGATTTAATATTATTATTATTTTTATTTCTCTATTATAAAAAATAAATTTTATACTTATGACATATTTTTATAAGACTAAATAAATCTTAAAATTAAAAGGTCAAAATCAAGATATAAGCATAATTTGTTTTTACATTCAGATTAAAGAACAATTAAGAGAAAAATTGTAAACTATAAGAGGGAAAGAAATCCATTAGTTTTAAAATTTGGAAGAAGTATTTTCTTTTTCATCTTCCTAATTTAAAGCGAATGGATTAGCCTACATTTCCTTAATTTATAATTTTTCTCATTGTTGTTTTCTATTTTTAGTATAGAAATAGCTTCTTTTAATATTTTTATTCAAGTGAAATATTTTTTTAATCTTATAAAAATATGGTAAAAATTATAATTTTTTTAAATAGAGAGATAAAAGGAATAATAATATTAAACCATTTATAATTGATCATTTGGTAATCTAGAAATAGGGTAAAATAGGAATGATAATACGGAATTGTTAATTATATTACCTTTTAACATTTATTGCAATGGAGGGACCAAAATATTACACTAAATCATTAATAGGTGATAAAAATAATAGTTACATTCTCTAAGGGATAAAATTGATAAAAAAAAAATACAATATATTGATATAAAGAAATAAGGAGGAATAAAATAGGAATAATAATGTCAAATCATTAATTTTGTCAATTTTTTAATATTTATTTTGATATAGGGACTAAAATATTACACCAAATGATGGATAAAATTGATACAAAAGTAATTATCAAACATTGAAAGAGGTATTTAGTTGATTTAATTTCTCCTTATTCCTTAATAACTTGGAGATGGAGTAGTCTACTATTCTTTAAGGATAGCTTACTAAGCCTTTTTTTGTAAAACTAAAGAGACAAATTTTGTAGCACTACTCCATTTTAGTTAAGTGATATAAATATAAGAAGACATTTAGCAAAATAAAAAATTTAAGGTTTAGGATTATTCACATTAAATTTAATTTGGTAATTAAATGGTTTTAAATAAATTTAACTTGTCTTTAATCTAATCATAAGCAAATATTTTTTTTTTTGGGTAAAATGCAATTTACTCTCCTAACTATGGGGTGTGTGCAAAAAACTTCCTAGTTTCAAACAAAGGCAAATAATGCCTAAACTATTATTAGAGATTAATTAAACCCTAATGTTGAGGTGTGACCCAAATTGATAAAAATAGCACTCTAATCCTCTCTTCCTTTCCTTTCACCAACATTCTTTTCATTTTCTCTTCAAGATATCACTAGTTTGGATTAAAAAATCTCTTATTTCTTCTTCCACTAATTTACAATAAAATTTTATGATCTTTATTTTTGGTTTGCTTCTTTCCTTTTTGTTTTACTATAAAATTTCAAGATCTCCATTTTTAGTTTACTTTTTTTAATAGTAAAAGGCCAAGTCATTATGTAAAAGAATATTCCAATATTGCAATTTGTCATAATTGTGGCTTACTCGAATACTAAATTTGTTTGTTCTTTTTTAAGAATTGAACATGCAATATAATGATATAGTGCTCATTATATATTTTGTTCAAGATAGTGGCACATGGTTTAGAATACAATTTCTTTATTAACTTTTTAGTTCATATCTCACCTAATTATATTTTCTTATGTACAATAGTTAATTTTTGGATGCAATCATATCATGTATTTTTTTCCATATTCTTTATTAACTTTTATACTAACAACTAACTATTTGGAAAAGATTTAAATATAGCTAAATTTTGTTTCTAAAGAATACCTATTACATATATAGTGAAAAATATTTGTATGTTTGGACAATAGTCCATTCCTTGTATATTGATACAAATCATTCCAATCCATAAAATTGTTATATAAAATATAAGAATAATAGGTTTGAAACATAATTGGTCCATAACATAATTATACAAATCTTTCCAATTCACAAAAATAACAGTAAAATAAAAGAAAAAAAGTAAACTAAAAATAAAAATTTTAAAATTTTAGAAAAAAAATATTGTGAACTAGTGAAAGAAGAAATAAAAGGCTTTTTTTTGCCTAAAAAAATAATACTTTGAAGAGAAAGAATGAAAAGAATGTTTGTGAAAGGAAAAGAAGAGAGGATTAGAATGCTACAATATTAAGAGTTTAATTACATGTTAATTATAGTTTAAGCATTAAATTGCCTTTAGCTTGAAATTAGGAGATTTTTTACTCGCAACTCATAATCCAAAAGGGTAAATTGCATTTTACCTCTTTTTTTTTCAATAATATATCAAATACTACCATTTAATGCATTTTGAAAATTTATTTTTCAAATTTCAAGCAAAAAAATACAAGCCAAAAAGGAAATAAAAGCAATAAGTGCATCAAATAAGAACCATTAAGTAAAAAAGAAACTCTTGAATTAATTTTTTAATATTTTTTATTATTGAGTTGAAAAATAGTTAAATAAGGATTGATCTCTTAAAATTAAGAAATAATTCTAAAATTAAATTACCAATTTTATCTCATATATTTATTTGAAGTTAAATAAATTTAAGTTTGATAAATATTTTCAAATTAGTTAGAATTTAAATAGAAATATTCAAAATTTAAATTTAAATTAAACACAAATAAAAATCAATACCAATTATGTGCCACTAATCTTCTACTTTACCGATTGAGTTAGACTTGAACATATAACATAAAACATTATATGCATCTAATAATTTTAGTATTTATTAGACTTATGACTCTAATAAAGCATTTTAAAAGTATAAGCTATATATTATTCATGTCATAATGTAAATATGAACAAAGAGCCCCTATTTTTTTTGGAATGCTTGCAAAAATAATAGTGGGAGAAACACATAAAAAAACTATATTAAAAGAAAATTTGACAAATATGTGGTATATGTACTTACTAAATTAGTCTATTTTGATTCTATTGTGTATGAACTCAATTTACAAAGTGTTATATGATATGCCAAGTTATTGCAACTATGAAAATATATGTTGTACTAAGTAGAATTATTCATGCAATTTTATTTTCTTATTTGTAATCATGGAATTGAAGAATTGTTGTAATGTTTATTTACCTTAAATTAATTTATATATTCTTTTAATATAATTTCATAGATCGTAATTTACTTGAATTTTCTATATCAACTAGTTAATATGTCATGAGATATATAATTTTTTCAAATAAAAAATGTTTCCAAACAAGTGCCCCTACTAAAAATCTTGCATACTCCAATGGATATAGTCTATCAAAAATAATATGTAATTTCATTGAAAAATTATTGGAAAATAGCCAACAAAATTCAAAAGTTTTACTATTTCCAATGAATTTATTTTCAACAAAAATCCATCAATAACTAAAAAAATTATCAAAAATGCATTGAAATATTGGCATAAATTTTTATGTTAAAAAAGTTATTGTTTCCAATGGATTTTCTATTGGGAATTTCAAATGTTATGAAATTATGAAAACTCTCCTCCTTGTATTTACAAATCCTCTTACCATGCATAAGTTTTGGAAATTTGTTGAGCTCTATTTCTACACTTTAGAGGTGAATTTAAAAAATTTTAATTAATTAAATTATTTGTAATACTTTGTTTGTTAATTCTATGGATTTATTTTAACATTTTTTGTGTTTTGTTCAGTTTTAGCTTACAATTTCTAAATAACCCTTTTATTTTCATTTTCTAGGTTCTTGAATAAAGGTTAGAAGTTTATATATTTTTTTCATTTACGTAGAAATGTTAAAAAAATTATTTATTAAGATTAGAAATTTTTAGTTAATTGCTTAATAATTAGAAAGATTTATACATTAATTAGTTTAATTAGTAAGTTGTTTAGGAACATTTAGTTAATTTTATTAATTACTTAGTTAATTAGAAATGCTTAGTTACTAATTAGTTTCCTTACTTAATTGATTAGAAATACATTTAGTTAATTGATTAATTTATTTATTTACTTAAAATTAGAAATGTTTAGTTAATTTTATGTAATTAATTAATTAGTTAATTAGAAATGTTTATATGTTAATTAAGTTCATTGGTGAGTTGATTAGGAATGTTTAGCTAATTTTAGTTAATTAATTAGAAAGGCTTACTTATTAATTAAGTTCCTTAATCAATTGATTAGAATTATGTTTAATTAGTTTTATTTAGTTAATTTATTTGTTAATTTATTTACTTAATTAGAAATGTTTAATTAATTTTATTTAATTAATTGCTTAGTTGATTAGAAATGCTTATATGTTTATTAGTTTCATCAGTAAGTTGATTAAGAATGTTTAACTAATTTTATTTAATTAATAGTTCATTTATTTAATTTATTAAAAAGGTTTAGTAGTTTCAATTCTATTATACATATATAAATTAATCATAGATGATTAGAAGAGGCTATGAATGTGGCGATCAATCAGGGTGAGATAGGGAATAAGTTAGCCCAACTCCTACTATTAAGTTGTAATTACCTATACCAATACCTCTAGGTATACATTTATTCCTACACCCAGTACTACAAAAGCCTCCTTGTCCATGCAATAGTAATCTCGTGTTCTTGTGAAGTCCACCCTAATGCTACGATATTCTTTAAAGGCATTCAATATGACCTTACTTCCTAAGCAACCCACTTTTGTTTTCTAGTAAAGTATTATGCCTTACGAAAATGGGTACGTATTCAATTTTGATTTTGATTTATATTTTTAGATTTCTTTGTTAAAATAAAATAATATGTTAATTAAATATGTATTGATTTTTGTGATAGGTTCTTCCTTACTAAAAAGTCTTTCACCTTACTCACTCATATCATAAGGAGTAAATATGAAGGGGTATAACCCACCTTGAAGCAATTTTTGAAGACTTCCCAGAGGGTGCTTTTTTATGAGTTTTTAATAGTTATAATTATTATTGCATTTAATTTGTTATGATTTTCTCATTATTGAACAATTTTAATGTTTATTTATTAAAATTACAAAAATATTACATGTAGAATACTACTTATGAGTAATGGATGTGGAAAATTTTCAATTACAAAGGTTTTGTAAAACTCAAATATTATGGATGAAGTTAAAAAGAAGAGGCTAGGTAAGCTTGGGTGGGTGAAGGATGCAAAGTGGGAGGGGCTCTACACATATTGAGATAATTGATCTTTTTTTTAATTGTGTATTTATATTTTCATTGTACAAATTGTATTTAGATATTAAATTTTATGATTAATATATCTTATTTTTATATGCCTCTTTATTTTTAAATTTCTATTTATAAATTACAAATTTATTTATTTTAATTTTATTTATTTTATTTGTATTTATTAATTATTTAAAAAATGAAATTATCTATTTCCAAAGTATTTTTGATGCATTTACAATGGCAAGTTTTAAAGGAAATTTGGGTGGAAATTAAATTTCAATCACGTAATTTCTATCAAAAAAATTCAACAAGCATTTATTTGACTAATATTTTCCATTGAAAATTAGGATTTCCAACTAAAAATTTTTTATTTTCAATATTTTTTTAAAACAATGAAATTTGTACTATTGTGTAAGAGCACATATGCTACACATATGTTATGATCATGAAATGATGATTATACTATTATGTAAGTTTATTTGCCTTAAATTAATTTATAACAAGATTTCTTTTCATCAAATTTATGATTTGAACAATTTATATTCATTTCACTACCGCAAAATAACTTATTAACATCAAATGTTTAGAGGTTATACCTTAATTTTTTACTAACATTTACACAAGCATTGTTGTATATCCTTTGTTAATGTCAATTGTATAACTATCATAAATGATAACAATAATAATAACATTAATTTTTATATTAAAAATAACTAATATCATTTATTTTTCTAGCATCAAGGGAGATAATATTAAACATCATTTAAAAAAAAACTAATGTGTAATTTCTATAATACTACATTAATTGAACTTACTAATTAATGTGATATATCCCACCCCGAACCCTAATTCCATCGCTCTATTCCTCACTCTTTCATTCTCTCTATTTCTAATGTATTCCTCCTTACAAAACACCTTAACTAGAAGTCAAAACTAACATCTCCTATAACTTTACAAAATCTTAATTTCAAAAGAAAAAATTGAATAATAAAAGATTGAAAATATTGAAAGGTTATATATAATAGCCCAATTAGAAATTAGTACTTCACTAAATCTATTTTAATACCTATTACTCAATATATAATGTTTGCACTCCTTAGAAAATCACTTTTGAATATAATACCTATAAATGCAATCAATATTCATGAAAATTCCATATATGATATTACATATTTTATATAAATAAATAATAGATAATACCATTACATGCTAAAAAAGATGAATGAAATCAAATTTCTTACTTATACAAACCTACAAAATTTGCATCAAAATGATAAGTAACAAAATATGATTGATTATGAAACAAAAGACTAAATTGTAAGAATAAGCATAAAAAGTAAAACAAATCCTTACATTTATATTTTGTACTTTTCCAATAAGCACTAAACTTCACTTATTTAGTCATTAGCTAATGAAGCTTCAATTATGTTAAATAATTAATGAGCAAAAACACAAAATTAAAAAGAATTATCTTAGAATTATAAGGAGAGCATACTTTATTAGAGAAAGAATCATTTTAGGTTTAGAAGAACTTCAAGATGAAATTTACAAATGGAGCCATGCTTTACTCTTTTTATTTTCAACTCATGCTAAGCTTTAACCTTTTTTATTTTTAAATTGCACCCTAAGGATAAAAGTTTTCATGTCAATTATTATAAAACATTGACATTTAAAGTTAACTTAAATAAACAATGTTAAATACTAAAACATCAATTAAATTTAAAAAATATCGCCATCTTTTATAAGATGATATCATCGTATTAACTAACATTTAATGTTGATTTTAAACATAAACCAATGTAATAGTAATTAAATGTTAATAATTAAAAAAATTAATTTCTTTTACTTGGATAAATTTTTCATTAAAACAAATTCAATTATACACATCAAACAAGAATTCAAAACATAATTTACATATATTATATATTTATATAATATTTATATTTATTTAGAAGTAGAATTCATTTATATTAATCACACAAACATATATCAAAATAGATAAAAACATATGATCTAATTTATTGTTTCACAAGTAGTATCACTAAACAAATTTAAAGTTTAAGTATAAATTTTGTAAGAACACTGATATCATTTTAGAAATTGATTAACTTTTTTTTTAAAATTCAACTTATTCTAAGTAAAATCAATAGCATCAAGATTCTTTATTGCATTATCATATTTTTTTATATGATTAAACAAATAAAAAAAGTAAAAGATTGAATGTGAATGTATAAATAAAAAAAAGAAAAATAATTATAAAAAATATGTTTTGTCATTTTATTTATTTTTATATCAATACATCAACATATACATCAAAAATACTATACTTCACAATGAACCATAGAGACATTGAGAACATTAAAGATGCCTTCTGTGATGAAGGTTGTAAATTAACAACTTGTGAAATCTATCAATAAAGGTAGATTTTGAGATGAATTGTGTAGATCATGTGGACTTCATACACTATTTAATTATATTTTTAGTAAAGACAACATTATGGGCTTTCAACACTATTTGAAGATAGTTTCAAGTGGGCTTCCGATACTATTTAATTATTAAATAAATCATCCCATTGCCATATTGCCCTCATCATATTTTTCATCAAGATCATATGCTTCCTTGCATGGCCATACATTTCATTACCAATATTTATTATAGCAAGGTAATCATATTCACATCACACATAAACCATACATATCATTACATAATACTTACTCCTCTTGACCCTTTCCATGTTTTAATAAATAATAATTTTAAAAGAGATAGTCAACTATGTAGTCGGCTATATAACCTAGGAAAAGGGACAAAGTCTATAATATAGTTAATTAAAAAAGGTCTTCAGATTGAATTTGGTGCCAGTATTCAATTATAAGCCCTTAACATATAAGGTCATAGTCCATTATGAACTTCTAGAGAAAGGTCTAGTCAGGTATTAATTACAACCATCTAAAGGGTAAACCTTCAAGCTATAGTCAACTATAAGACTTTGGATACAAACTCTGCACTTGGGTAATTAATATATAGTTAACTAT
This sequence comes from Sindora glabra, assembly GCA_020226215.1. Lineage (NCBI taxonomy): Eukaryota > Viridiplantae > Streptophyta > Magnoliopsida > Fabales > Fabaceae > Sindora > Sindora glabra. The sequence goes on along the minus strand of CM035229.1, from coordinate 15,128,349 downwards.
AGCTCTACAAAGAATAATTTTCATGATTATAATTGACTATGTAGTTAACTATTGCTACAAGTTCTATAAATTTCCAATTTAAAACACTATACATTTGCCATTAATTTTACTCTCATGCATTTATTACTTTACTAATCCTTACCACATAATGTACACACCTTAAATGAACTATATTTAAGTCATTTCCAATCATTAAACATGAAATCATTCATCCTAAATCATCATAATCATCATACACATTATAAAACCTAAAACTCAAACGCAAACAAAATAAAACCATATAAATCTTTGAACTAGGGCTAGAATGTTCACTCATTTAATATGAAGGAGGATTTAGAAAGTTGGATTTGTTATTTCTTGGCTCTAATTAATAAAAGCCTAAGAATTCTAAATTTGGGTTTATCTTCTCCTCACTTAGGTTAAACACTTAAATCTCCTCAAATTCAAAGAAAGCAATGAAGAATCTAGTTGCTATAGAAGCCTTACCTTATTTAAATGAAGAATTTGATAAATATTAACTTTCCTTTAGCTTGATTAAAGAAGAAATAAGAAGGGAAAAAGAATAGTTAGGAAAGGAGAAAGATAAGGTTTGAAAAAATGATGAATAGTGGATAGATGGGATGAAGTTTGGTTTAATAATAGTAAGGATATTTTAATTATTTTATTTTAAATCTCCTCCATACTTACTCACTTCTAATCACTTATAACATTTAACTCTTTTATTCTATACACTTTTTCTCAATTAATTCTTTCAAGTTTCTTACTTCAAGCCCATTTAAATAATTTAATTTTTTTTACCTAAAAATTTAATTTAAAGATTATTTAATTAGTTAGTTCTTTTTTCTCTACATTTCATTCATACTTTCCTTGCTAGAATTTATCCATTCTATATAAAATTTTTGTTTCAAAATTTTACTATTAAAATTAATTATTACCCTTCACAATATACAATTTCAAAATTTTAAAATTTCAAAATTTTAAAATAACTAAAATTCTAAGGAGTATGTAACAACTAGCTTTTGAATTCCATCAACAAAGATGGATTTTGAGATGAAAAGTGTAAATCTTCATACTGAATATTCACAAGTTCTATGAAGAAGATTTTAGAATCAATTAAAAAATTCTTAATGGAATTCTGATTTTTAATGGATTGCAAAACCTTTACAATAGCCAATCTTGTGCTAAATCCAATTATTTATGCTTTCCAAATTAAAAGCCTTATTTTTTTATGGTGGATGGAGATTGAAAACCTTTGGAATTCATTAATGAAGATAGTTTTTGAGATGAAGGGCATAAATTATCATATTCAACATTATCAAGGCTATTGAGAAAGTTTTGGAATCTCTTGAAGTTCCTTTCAAGGACTTGTATCCATAATTCAACAATGAGTAAAAGTATTATACAAAGTATTTGAAAGAATTCTTATCCAAAGTCCTTCTAAATAGCTTATAGAATGCTTGTATTTATGGCTGAAGTGCAGGTACAAGTCTTAAGAAGAAACTTTAATTGATTCCAAAATTCTTTCAATATCTTGGTAATTTACACCCTCCAAATCAAAAACCTTTTTTTTGATGGAATGTAAGCTATCTTGATTTATTGCTAATTTGTTAGAAAGTAGCAGGGAAAGCAATATTCATAAGTAGTAGGCAAACCTTAGACGTCAATTATTAATAGAAAACTATCATCCTAAGTCTAATCATTTCTTTACAAAATGGCAATTACTATACCTCAAGATGTCAATCAAGTACTTCATTGACATGTAAACTTTTAACATGAACTATCACGATGATCAAATGGTGTTTAAATTTTCATGATTTCCTATAATTATATAAATGCCATTCAATACGTGTCTCTATATTTTCATGCTTTCCTTGTAAATTCATAACAACCATCATGTTGAACATCAATCAAGTGCAAAATAAAAATTTTTAAAGTTTGCAATTTCCTTAATAAGAGACATTTAGAATATCTTTAGATATTTATTCTATAAATAATCAATGCTAAAAGAATATACAATCAACATCCTTTAATTAGTGAATATTTTACTATAAATTAAAGTTAGAAGATTATTTGGACTATTAGAAAACACATTAATTATTTTATAAATCCATATTAAATTTGATAATAATAAATATTATCTTTCGAACTTATAAATTTTAATTCAAATTCCATTATCATGACACATCCTTAGGGTATATGATCAATATAGCAAGCCACTATAGGCAACTGCCTACAAGCTTTTCCTCAAGCATAACTACCATAATACTTCATGTGTAAATGTGCTATGCCTTCAAATTCATCATCCAAATGCATATATCATGTTACTAATCTATAACAACTCATAAATGCGAACAAAGCATTCATCATTTAATATTAAAACTAAATCACACATCACAAATCATCACATTTCATAATGTTCCTTTAGAAACATAAACTTTAACCTTAACCTAAGAAAATGAACTTAATCTTATAAATAGAGTAAGAATATTCACTTGCCTAATATAAAGAAAATTTTAAGAGGTCAAATTTGACATCTTTCGGCCTTAATTATACTAAATTCCTAAATATTTCAAGTTAAGGTTCATTTTCCCCTTTTTTAAGTTTAATACTCAAATCTCTTTAATTCTAAAGAAAACAATGAAAGAATTAGTTTCCATGAAGATCTTAACTTGTTTGTAAGAAGGATTTAATGAAAAGTTACTTCCTAATTACTTGATTAAAGAAAAACTTAGAAGAAAGGAAGAAAAAGAGTTGAAAAGGAGGTTAGGGTTGAGAGATAAGAGGAAAAATAAAAGGTTTGCAAGGTTAGACTTAGGCTTATAGAGGGGTAAGGTCACTTTCATCATTTTGTCTTAAATCTCTTTCATACTTAATTCTTACTTCTAATCATTTATAACCTTTAATTTTTTTATTTGAAGCACTTTTCCTTAACTAATCCTTTCAAAATTTTCTTTTTAAGTCTAACTTACATAGTTCACTTCTATTTACCTTAAAGTTTTATTCTAAACTTATTTAGTTAATTTATCTACTCTTAATATGTCATTTACATTTTTTATCAAAATTTATTCATTCCATTTAGAATCTCCATTTTGAATTGTTTTCATAATAATTAATTGATTAATCATTCCTCTCATAATATAAAATTTTAAAATTTCAAGGAGAATATATTAGATAGACATAAATAAATAATTGAAAATTTAAACTCTAGGAATGTAACATCCATAAATTGATAATTTTTTCACAAGTGCAACTCAATTTAGTAATAAATATGATGTCAATTATTAGATAACAATCCCAATATCATTTGTTTTTGCATATTTCTTTGATATTGATACAAACATCAACAAATTTAATATGAATTTACAAAAATATGATAAAGTAAACACCTAATTACCAAAATTTATTATGTAATTTTATTCATTTTTCATATATCATATGTTAACAAACATAATTTTGCACTAATATTACATAAGCAAAAACTACACTAAACTAGCAATACACAAAAAAAAAATAAATGTTTACATTGATATACAAAAACTTAAGTAAAACCACTATATATCAAAATCATCATCATCATTGATGCAAATTCTAATTTGTTGCTCAACTTTTCTTCATTTTAATCATGACAGTATATAATAGAAAAACTAATGGTTAGTACTTTGGATCTTCCATTGCATACTTATGTGATGACAATGAAGGATCATTAGAGAGATATTGTCAAAATATTAAAGAGTGAGAAATCATACATGTCTCATATGGAAAGTGAGAGATAAAAAAATCTTCTGAGAATATTGGAGAGTGAGTCATTAGAAGCATTTCATATGTAAAGTGAGAGTTATAGCAAAAACTTATAGCTAGAATTCAAAAAAATAGATATCAATTATTAACTAAAACAAACAACCTATGTATTAGTGATTTCTAACTAAGTTGGTAGTTCCCATATCTTTTAACATTAGCCAAGTTCAAAACTAACACATGAGCTTTTCACATATCCTAGTGAGATGTTTCAAATCATTTTTGGATGATGATTATAAAAAACACTAATGTCTTAGATTTCCACACTATCCCACATAAAAGTTTAGATGTTAGTTATTTTTTAAAGCCAATGTAATAAGTTTCTACTAATTTTAAAAAATACCACCACATCAACATACACATCAATCATAATTGATGTCTATCACCTTAAGTTTTTCATATAATTTCAAAAATGACATTACATCAAGATAGACATCAATGATAGTAGTAACCAATGTCTATCCACAAACATTAGTAACTTATTCTATAGTAGTGTTTGTTAGATTCTACATGTTGTTTCTCTTAGGAAAATATCATTGCTAATGCAAATAATGTTTATAACATACACAAATTGGTTCTTATTGTATAGCTATACTCTTTTGGTGTTTTGAGAACCAAAATGACTACAATTATGAAATAATTGTTGCAATATTATAATGTTTATTTATATCATATTTATTCACAATATAAATTATTTTTATTTAATTTAATAAATAAAGTAATTTACTTGAATTAGTTCAAGTAAATTAGTTAGCATTTTTTTAAGTACATAATTTCTTTAAATAAAAAAAAACCTCTGAGGTTGCATAGAAGCATGTGTAAAAGAGGCTAGTAAAATAATAAAGGCATTGAATCAAATTTTATCTATGACCTCATAGAATTCTTAATAATTCAATATTGCAAATTATAATTATACTTATTTAAAATAAAAACACTAAATAACACAATATAAATTCATCACTTAAAATTTTGGAAAAAATTGATGGTTGAGCTAAAAAAAAAGAGTAATGACAATAATCCAACTATGTTAATCAATTTAAGAATATTAGATTAGGGTAATATTATATTATTTAAATAGGATGCCTTAATAAGTCAATAAGTTAAGCCTAAAATTAAATAGATTATACTTATTTAATAAATAAGGTCAATATATCACAATACATGGTTTATTTAATTAAATAAATAAAATAAAGTTAAACCTTTAACAAATCAAAACATAGACTACTTATGAACTTAATTTATTTCCACCCTTACCATTAACATTGTAAAAAACATTTTTTATATGAAAAGCATTACAAAAAATAACATCCTTTATTTTATAGTTATTTTTCTTTGCTATTACAACATTGCAAGTGTTATGAAATTCCTATATTTATGCACAAATAAATAAAATTTTCCTACCAACATGGTGGTTGACCTAACAATACTAAATCATTACTTTATCCTAAAAAGGATAAAAAAAAAATCTTTGAAATTGTTAGTACTTTGGTGAAATTATAGTGAGTGCTTCAAATTGACACATAATGATTAAGTAATCTCAATAATAAATAATTAAAGTTTTTAATTTACATATAATTAATAATTATTTTAAATTCTTCATCTTAAATTAAGATATTCCCCAACCATATAATTATCTCCTTATGACACTTGATGCAATTCTTATTTGTAATTTATTATATATTATAATATAAAAAATAATAATTTTCAACTCTCAAAATAGGACAAGACAAGATAAAACGAGGTAGTGGGGGAATATGATGCTTGCCACATCCCTACCTTGGGAGGACAAGTAAACCTCCCTATCTTTGTGTCTCATAAAATGATCCTTAACATAATTTTTCAAATTTGATCGATTATACCAATAACAGTTAGTCTAAGTGGTTGAGATCTCGATTCCTTTAAGCAATATTTTGCATTCGAGTTTTGTAAATGGAGAAAACTATCATTGAGAGAGCTTTGCCCCTATACTAGGTCCAACTTGGCTCAACTTTGGATTAGTTAGGCCCAATGCGGCCACCAAATACAGAGGGTCCTTGGATTAAAAAGAAAAGTTTAACCAATTATCCGAGTGGATAAAACATTAGTTGATTGATTCATTGATTTAATCACTAATTTATAAGTTGAATCATTTTTTCTTCAAAAATATAAATTATATGTAAGTATATATACATGCGTACATATATCTACATTAATATTATATATTTATAATAACTTAGTTCATGATAAAAATAAAAAATATAATACAAATAGATGAGTAATAAAATATAAATGATATAATAACAATAATAATAATTTATATTAGAAATAATAATTAAAAAAAGCTCAAATTCAATTAAAATGAAATTATGAATATATTACGCTTTAATCGCTGTAAAATTATAAAGGGTTTGTTTTTTCTTTAAAAAGATAGATAAAACTTGGAATAAATTGATCTATTAGTTCAGTTTATCAATTTTAATTAATTCACATCAATTTGTATTAATTTTAATTAATTTACACCGACTTATATGCATTTTTAATTTAATACCTTTAATTAGACTAGCTCACTGACTAATTCATGACTTCACTAATTTAATTAGTCAATTTAATCCAATTTTTAAAATGAAAACTTCCAAATTCTATGTAAATTGTGATCCCTAATGAGAATAATGTAGGGATATTTGTCTGCTACCAGTTTTTTCCAAACCATATTTGTGCTCAATAGATTAGTGGGAAGTCTTATGTGGCTACTATCCATCGCGGGGACGAAAATGCTACAAGTCAAGATCACTAATTCAACCATAGAAGATTCACATTTTCTCACGTGCCATTGCTATACATTTGTTCCCAGACTTTGTCATACTAGTAGACCGTGAAATTTTGACCTCTTTTCTACTAGAATCATTGTCTATGAGGCAAAACAAAAACAAAAAATGAAAAAAAAGGGACACACACATACACAGAGCATTATGTATGAGGCAAAAAGAAGAAGAAGAATCCATTCTGCTAGAAGTGCCCTCCCTCCCTCATGGAAGGAACACGAACAACACTAAAACCTTGAAAAACCAGACCAAATTAGTGTCTAGAGGTTGAAATGCTATGAATCCATTTTAAAATGGTTTTAATTTTAATTCATTTAGAAATGATTTGAATTCTATTATTTTTATTTCGAAAAAGGTTTAAAAGGTATGTCTGATCAAAGTTTCTTAAGAACAGCAATATGACGTCTCTGATCAAAGTTCCTAAAATCAGTCACCTAAGTCCCCCATCCTTTATTTTTGCATGCATATGACATCTCTGTTAGCTGCATTGGATTATCTTAATAACTAGGTAAGCAGACAATCCATAGGATGCAAAGTGGCATAAAATAGCTACTTCACTGGCTACTTACTATACAGGATTTTCTCATTGGGAAAAGAAGTTATTTTTTAGTTTTAAGTTCCCCTTTTAGTACCTATTCGTGAAAATTCGTGTTGGTCTGTATTCTTTTAAGTCTTGTGAAAACTTTCATAATTTTTCGTAATTTTTTATTTCAAATTGCATATGTAGGAATGTAAATTTTTTAAAAAATATATTGTGCAGCTTTAAATAATAAAGTTGCATCTTTGCATACTTGTTGCATGCAAAATCGGTACGCACTTATTTTATTTTTTATTTTTTAAAAAGTTGCAACTTCATGATTTCTATGTTAAACTATCGTAGAAGCTTCCAAATTGAGTATGTATCATAGTATAACCATTAGTTAGGGGTGCATGAACCATGAACCCAATATCACAAGGTGCTAAACCGTTCGTAAGGTCAAGTCTAAAGTGTTGCCGAATGGAATGCAATGCAACACATTCCTTAAGAGCATCCTCCAGCCAGCAATGCTCCATTTTTTTTATTCATATTATCTTAGAGAAAAAAGTGGGGAATATTAAAAATAATGACCCAGATGCAGTATAACAAAGAAAATCAGAAACATGGTATCATATTTCTCTAATCTTTGCTTACGGTGAATATGTATGCAACATCAAACAACATAATCAAATTTATTTACACAAATATTATTCTTCCTAAACAAACATCATAATCAGGAAGAAGGGAGACAAAAAAAATCATATCCGAGACAGTTCCACACAACATGTACCCTATTTTAGCTAAGTTGCAGTAGAAAAAAGAAAGGAAAAAAACAGTAATTACAGCATTGACAATGGACAGCAAATGATGTTGGCATCAGTTTGCTCTGGACTTCCACTCCATAATTGCAGATAGAAGATTGAAATTAGGAATTAGATGCTTATGAGGTAATGTCATATTTGTCATCGGAGATTTGTCATTATCTCGAAACCATATTTCAATTGCTTTACGATCATACGTGTATCCATCCGCAGCAACACAAGGATCATCCATCACATCCTGGACCAAAAACTAGTATGCCATTTAGGAAAAAGAAAAAGGGCAAAAAGTTTTCACAAATAGAAGATTGCTGAGAAGCAATATATAACTGTAGCCACCAGTTCTCTTATCATCATGAACAAAGTGTTGCTTGCTTATTTTGGGTGAGTCATTAACAGAATATGAATTATCTTTTACCAAAAATATGTAGCTTGCCATTTTCTTTCCTATTGTAAGATAAAGAGTAACTGATTTTGTCAAAGTAAGACTATTGGACTACCTGAAATATTGGGCAGATAAAGTGATTGGGCGGTCTTGAAATAGTAGTACTTGAAGCAGAATGCCGAATCCCATCAGAAATTTCCTTCAGTTTCTCCAGCACAGGAAGCACATGATCTTTTAAATCAGGCCTGTCTCTACGCCGAAGTTCTGCACAGCTCAGGCCTAACCGAGCTAAGTCGAGTGTCTCCTGAAATGGCCAGCTCCCTGCCTCTGGATCCAATATATCTGTTAATTTTCCTTCATCAATTGCTGTTTCTACCACATGAGTAAGTGCTATTGCTGGTTTTGCTGTCAATAACTGTAAGATCACCATTCCAAATGCATAAACATCAGACTTTGGAGATATTAACCCGGTTCTTTGATACTCAGGATCTATGTAGCAGAGTGTCCCAACAGGGCCTGTATCATTGTAAATGGTGGACAAGGTATCTGACTGAAGCACTGTAGAAAGGCCAATGTCCCCAATCTTGCTCACAAGATTGCGATCAAGCAAGATGTTCCCTGGTTTTAAGTCTCGATGGATGATAGGTTGTGGCTTTGAGTTATGAAGGAAGGATAGGGCTGATGCTACTTCCCAAGCAATTCGGTACCTCTCATACCACGGTATTGGGGCCGTATTGTCTTTTCGGAGTAATCTGTCTTCCAAGCTACCATTCTCCATATATTCATATACAAGGGATCCACGGTCAGGACATGCACCAAGGAGGAGAAGCAAATTTGGATGACGAATTCTGCTAAGGATTTCCAGCTGCAAAGAAACACCAGATATATGAGGAAGACCTTTTACATGATACAATTTTCAGTCTCTCACTCTTCAGTAACTATACTTTCTCATTTGAAATCATCAGTAGTAACAGTTTCTCTTTTCTTTATAAATTGTCAGAAAAGTCTGCTCAAAATGAATAATGGGGTTCCACAAATAAGGGGATAGAAAAAGGCCTGGAAGCTGTATCATCTTCATGCTACTTACACCTTTTACCGAATTGATAGTTTAGCACATTGTAAAGAAGACTGGGTAGAAACACTGGTCAGCTCAAATTCCGTCATGTATTCCATGACTGAAAGATGAAATAATGCTGAAGGATTAATCTTAAGGACACTGTCTTAGCGAGTTGTAAATGGAACTTTCATATTTGCAAAATGACTTAACCATAGTAAAGTGAAAATAAATAACTTGCAAAATCAAGTGGACTGTGTTCTGCATATTATGTTTGTATGATTTCCATACCTCTTGCTGGAATTGCTTGTTATTGTGGCTCTCTTTAGAACGGAGAACTTTGACGGCTACAGTCGTGTGATACAAACTGCACTTATATACTGTTCCATATGCTCCCATTCCAATTCTCAGGTCTTCAGAGAAAGATGAGGTAGCAGACACTATTTCCTCCCATGAAAACTTCCGATATTGCAGCATGGAACCAGTGATAGCACTCTCTAGCTTTTCTTTCTCCTTGGCAGCACGAACAGCTTTTAATTCTGCTTCTCTTCTTTCTGCGCCTTCTCTTTCAGCACATTCTTTCAAATAATCGGCTTCCTTTTTTGCAGCCTCATTTTTCTCTCTCTCTTTTCTTGCCAATTCTTTAGCCATCTCCTCCTTAGCAACGATCTCTTTAAGTTTAATGGATTCCTCTGATTTCCTCTGAGTTAGATTGTTTAGCTGCTCAAATCAATAAAAGATATTAATCTATTTGACAATGCAAGGCAGGAGAATTTTTTTCATACCATAGCATATTATTTCATAATGGTGTGAATATCTACTATAGGTTCTTATTTCTCTATGAAACTGGAAAGAAAAAGAGAAAAAAAAAATAAAACTTGACGTGAAGCTCTCTACTATTTCTGACAAACAACAGAAAATCTGGGTGAAAGTTCTATTAACATGACCAAGACCATTTTATCCTATCATGTAAACATGGATACGCATCACCAGGCAAAAGCATTGACAACGACAATAGAAAGGATAAATGGATAAATGCAATCATCTGGAATTCACATAAGTGAAACACAGGAATAAAAGATAAAAACAGGAACAGCACAAGACGAATCTGGGATAAATAACATTGAACAATACATTGCTAAAGGAAGCAAGTCATTTGAGCTAATCTAAAAATTTAAATAGCCAGTAGACTTGAAAAAAGCCAAAACTGATGGTATTGTTATCTAGAGAAATTTATTCTAAAATCTTAATCTGTTAGAGGAGGTTTGTGTACGATGTTATTACTTCCCTAACAATAAGGATATAAGAAACTTGACCCTTTACCCAACACTCACCCTGATGAGAGATCACTTAATTACAAGAGTGGGGGTGGCAGCCTGGACTAAGACTAACCCTTTAACCGTTCAGTCAAAGAGGCTCTAAAACTATGAAAGAGACCTATGTATCCCAGAAGTTTAGACTATTAGGAGGAGGCACATAAATGGTTTTATTTTATCTTAAACAACTAGGTTTGAGAAACTTGTCGACTGACTCTGCAACAAAATTTGCTTTACCTCTCAGCTACAAATACTGCATTAAGTCTTTAATGGCCTCAGCAAGATTGTCGTATGGGACATTAAACATTTCTAAGGAGCTAAGATAGTGGAGAAAGACAAGCTATAAACTTCTGGTGATAACAATAGAAATTACCTTGCGGGATGTGTCTATGCTCTCACTTCGAGCTATGGCATGCATTCCTTGGGCATGTCTTAGTTCAATTCTCAACTTTTCCAGCTCCAGGTTTAAGTCTGCCTGAACAAATAAATAAGCATAAAAGATACTTAGTTTCAAATGGAAGTCAGGCCCAACTGGAAGTTACGGAAACACCAGTTCATCTACATTTACTCATGGATTTCCACAAAAATTGCATGTCAGTCAGAAACATGGTCTTGACCATAGGATACCCTCATCAATCATATCAGCAAGAAACACAAGTCACACAGTGGTTTGGTCAAAGATGAAAAATTCATCGTATGGAAGTAGCATTGTGAAATTTTCAGTTACAATGAAATCCATATAATTTACAGTTTTTTATCATTTATCCAAGGGTACAAAATGTTTGATTAAATCACCTATCTGTATGGAAATACTAATTAGAGAGCACCATCACCCAGTGCATGATGCCATAACGGGAGAAATTAATTACCTGCCTATTAAGAGAAGGAATTTCAGTTGTCGGTGATGCCTCTCTGGTGTTATTTTGATTATGAAGCCAATATTCAGTATCAGATAACGTGCTTCTGCAGCTAGCAACCCGACTCAGAACATGGTCACTGTCTGAATTTCTAGCAGAACTAGTTGCAGTATTCTCTCTACTGAGATCTAGAGACTGACATCTAGAATGGGTACTTTCTACGAAATTAGGAGTTGTGCTCAGAAGGGTCTGATTAATAGTTGAAAGTGCTTGGAATCTCTGCGCTGCTAGGGAAGGAGACTGTGAAGGAGGATACGAAGAAACCGAGACAGATTCTGTCCACATCCAAAATTAAAGCAAATTATCATTAATACAATATCCTGATTCAATGGAATGCACTTTGGCATATTCCATTACACCATGAAATAATCAGCTAAAATTTCCACCAAAAAAGGTGAGTAGAACTTCAAAACCATGCACGCTACGGTGGTACCATTACTAGTGATCTACATGAACTCATATGAATATTGAATAGATTCTCTTTTTCTTTTTCTTTTCTTTTTTTTTTTATTTCCTACTCTCACAAGATTATGAGAAAGTGATTAGATGAATGAAACCTGCAGCAATGCAAGAATGTTGAAACATCAAGGTTCTAGCATGGCAAAAATGTATAGAGAATTAGCAATTTCACCACTTACTCATAAAATTAATTTACATAACTGGATATCAGAGAATTCATCTTCAACATTTTGAATGGGATGTTGAAATTTATGTGTGCGTGTGCGTGTGTGTTTTTTTTTTTAAACAACTATTGGTAATCCTCTTGCATTACACATTTTTTGTATGTACTGCAACTCTCAGTGAGTAAGCCAAAGTGACTCAAACCAATCTAGTACTATACCTGTCTGAGATGTGGAAGTGTAATTCGATGAACGGCTGGTGGAACAACTGGTTTCACTACTATCATCTCTAATGCTTCCACCAACTTGTATGTTTGATGACCGAACAGAAGACAATTTTCCTTTGGAAACAGCATAAACTGTACAAAATTTTGGAGTGCATACTGAGATTTTTGCAGACATACCCTTAAGTTTACTGAAATTAAGACATCATTGAAAAGAATGTTACAATCACATGAAAGATTACTAGAAAACATCAAATAATATTTCAACCATCTGACAGAATAATTAATTCAGACCTGAAAATTCCCACAAAGATATAGAATATCTAAATTTTAGCTATTATAAGTGGGTTAGTAGAAAAGTAATATTATGTCCTATATTGCTTATATCTTAGAACATGTACTTTATATTATATTATATATAGTAACTGTTTAACTCAGATGAGAGTATGGCATTACAAATTCTCTTTTAATTAACATGGCATACAGAGCTATTTAGGTATCATTCTCTCACCCTAATCCCAAAAAAAAAAAAAGAAAGGAAGAAACTAGTTCTCTTTCTTCTTCTCCCATACTTTTTTTACTTTTTATCCATAACTAAGGTCACGGTGAGGCTGGCAGCAATTTAGGCTACATATTGGCAGAAACATAGACCTTAGAGTTACTGTTTGACAATGGTGTACAGCAGTAGTTGGCTGTAACAGTGCTGTCTGGCAAGGTTGAGGCAGTTCCAGTCACTAGAAGGAGGATTTGAATACATCAAACAACAAATTGTGAGGAGGCGATTCTGCTGAGGCAGCACGTGACATCATACACACAGGTGTATGATGGCGCATGAAGTCCAGGTGCAAAGGAGAGAGGCAGCGCATGGCAGCCCAAATGGCGGTAAGCTCCAATCAAGTGTTGTTTCGGAGGTCCCTGAGTCACCTTATGACATTGGTTTTGCAATTCAGTGACTTTAGCAGTGTGTTCCTGTTTTTTTGGTAATTCTTTGGTTTATAATTTACTATCTAGAAAAGTTTACTCATCATGGATTATAGCTCTGGTATGACCAGCAAGTTTAGGGCTCCTAAAAGTTAAGAAAAATCAAAAAGAGAACTCAAGTCTAATTTTTTATAATTACTTCCAATTGGTGGGAAAATAACCAAGTGAAAGTTGGATGTTGAAGGACAACAATATGTTACCTAGAAAAAAAATGGTTGAATACTATTTTGATGAGATTCATACATCTCACTCAAGAGCCCTCCACAAATGATCCAAACTAATAGTGGATTGTAAAGGATCATTGATTATTCAGATTGGTGTGTATCACTTTAATTAGTTAAGTTAAGGATAATACTATTCATTATCGTAGTATTAAGGAGTTGTGGAAATCCATTAAATCACTATATTCAAAAAATAATGATCTGAACTAAATATATGATTTGACTATATCCTTGTTTCAATCAGATGAAAGAAGTAAGACCAATGCTCAAATTTACACTAAGTTCAATCGCATTTATAAATAGTAGAATTCTCTTTTACCTCCTAAATTTAGCACAGCATGTCAACAAGTTTTATCCAGTTTTAAGCCACTTACTTAAAAAATAGCTTATTATCAAGTTTAGAGAACATCCAAGGATATCTCTTCCTCTTTTCTGTCTTCAAATATGAATGAGTCAACTATATTTGTTAGCTCAAGCACTCGAGGTGGTCATAATAATACTAAAGGTGGCAGGAGCAGAGAAAAAAGGCAAGGTAACTATAGTGAAAGAGGAAGAAGAGGAGATTCAAATTTGATCTATTATTGCTATCAAAGATAAGGATGCATCAAGAGATTTTCCCCAAAATTGGTGGAAAATAATACATAACCATCCAAGTTTGCATATATGGCACACGAATTAGAAAATAATGGTAAATTATTTTTTCATAGTAAATATGCTGAATACTTGCAATTAAAGGCCTTCTTACAATTGCCACATACCCAACCTAGGGATGTAAAATTGACTTAAGGCCCGTGGGTGTGAGGTAGTCTAGGCTTAAAAAATGAAGCTCATCTTTATTGGATGCTTATGCAGGCAAGCTCACACGAGTGAAGGCCCATGTAGGTTTTCTTGCAAGCCCCTGCAGTTTTTTTTTTTTACTTTTTTTGGTAGTTCTTCAAGCATTTGAAAATTTTTTTAATCCAACTCAATTCCTAATCCAATGTATCATGGCCTAATATAATTTTATTAGACATATTCGACTAACCAATTACCCAAAACTAAAAGACTAATTAGTTAATTACAATTTATGAAAAAAAATATTTTTTTAATCTAACACAATTTAATATCTCATTGAAGGTACTTTCCTCAACTTTCAAGGTTTGATTTTTTATCCTTACGTGTGTCTTTCTAATGGTTTAATTGTTTGCAAGAATATTTTTTTTTTTTTAAAAAAAAGTGCAAGCTACTCATGATCCCAACTAATTTGGCTTGCTTAAAATGCGGGTGGGCCTATGCAAGCTCAACCTACCTTGCCCTAGTCACCCTATTTTACATGTATAACCCAACCCACAACCACAATAGTTTAAACAAGTAATCCTACTACATGTCTCTCCAATTCCAATTTTAAATAAATCATTGATTTTGCAGGCCAGTGATCATATAACAGGTCAAATAAGTATCTTGTCTTTCTTTAATATTTCTCATACTTCTCATATTATTTTAACTAATGATTCTACTACTTCTGTTATTAGGAGTCGTATGACTAGTGTCACTTTTAATATTTCTCTGCCTAATGTTGTGTTTTCCAAACTTTTCATTTAATTTTTTAATCAACCAAATTACACATGCTATAACTGTGATGTTTTCTTTTTTCTTGATTATTGTGTTTTTTAGGATTTGCTGACAAAGAAAATTTTTAGTAGAGGATATAAATCTGGAAGATTGTATGTGCTAGATGAAAAAGTGATTCAACCAATTGTTGTTTCTACTACTCTTACTCCACATCAGTTGAATTGTCACCTTGGTCATCTTTCATTGATATCTTTTCAGAAACTATATCTTAGTTTAGAGTTTATTTCTCATTTAGGATTCAAAGTTTAGGGTTATCAATTTGTTAAACAGTATCATCAGTCCTATATCCCTCAAGTTCATAAGCAAGTTTCATCCTCATTTGTGTTAGTACATTTGCATATTCAGGAGATTTGTCTAAGTGTTTCAAAATCTTTTTTTTGTTACTTTATATCTTTTGTAGATGATTATTCAAGAATGATACGACTTTATTTAATGAAAAATAATTCAAAATTATTTAATATTTTTTGTACTTTTCATAATAAAGTTACAAATCAATATCAAACAACTGTTCGTAATTTACAAAGTGATAATGCTAAAGAGTATTTTTTTTGCACAATTTTCAATTTATTTATCGCATGGTATAATTCATCAATCTTCATGTGCAATTACTCTACAACAAAATGGAGTAGTTGAACAGAAGAATTATCATTTAATGCAAGTTTCTCATTCTCTTTTATTTCAAATGAAAGTTCCTAAAGTTTTTTAGGCAAATGCAATCTCTACAGCTTGTTTTCTAATAAATTGCATGCCTTCTTTAGTTCTTGATGAATTGTTACCCTTTTCTATTTTGTTTTACTTTAAATCCTTATTTCTTATTCCTTTATGTATTTTTTATTGCACATGTTTCATTCATCATAATCATCCTTAAGTATCCAAATTAGATCCAGAGTTTTTAAAGTATTTTTTTAGGGGGGAGGGTTATTCTCATACTCAAAAGGTATAAGTATTTTACTCGAGTTAAATTGTTATCTTGGGTCTTTTTATGTTACATTTTTTATATTTACCCCATTTTTTGGGCCTTTTCCACCTTCCTTTGCATTGCCAAATTTAGAAATTATTATTGAATACTTTCTTGTGCCTTTTCCTTCATAGGACTCACAAGTTCCTCCAAAACAAAATTGAATTATTTATTCTCGTAGAGTGCAAATATCACCAACAGCTCCTTCACCAAATAAGATATAAACATTCGATTTAGATTCCATTTCCAACAATCCACCAACTTCATCTTCCTTACTGGCTCTTTTCTCGTTAGATCCTCCTCCTGTATCTTTTGATTTAAATTTGCTTATTGCTTACTAAAAAAGTACCCATACTTGTACTTAGAGAGATAACTCTAGCCATCCTTATTCTATCTCCACTTATGTGTCTTATTTTTCTTTACTTACTTCTTTCTAGTCATTTATTGCCTCCTTAGATACTGTTACTATTCCTAAATCATATTCTGAGACTCTTTCTCATGATGGGTGATGTGCTACTAAAGATAAAGAAATGTCAACTCTTAAAGCAAATTAGACACAGGATGTTGTGCCTTTACTCAATAGCAAACAATCTATTGGTTACAAATAGGTATTTGTTGTGAAAGTTAATCCAAAGAGTTCTATTACTCGTTTGAAAGCATGTTTAATAGCCAAAGTTTATGATCAGATCTATAGCATTGATTACTTAAAGACCTTCTCACCCAAGGCAAAAATTACCTCAATTTAATTGCATATCTCTCTTACTGCTACTTACAACTAATCTCTTCATTAGTTGGATGTTAAAAATGCCTTCTTAAATAGAGATTTGCATGAAGAGGTGTATATAGAGCAACCACCTAAGTTTATTGCTAAGGAGGAGTATTGGAAGGTACTATATTTGAAGAAATCATTATATGAATTAAAACAATATCCTCGAGCTTGATTTGGGAAGTTCAGAAAAATGGTGATAGAATTCTAGATCAAAAAAAGTGATCATGGCCATTCTATGTTCTATAAGCAATGTAGCTCAGGATGTATTTTTCTAGTTATGTATGTTGATGATATTGTGATTAGAAAGAATGACAAACTAGGCATTTCACAATTAAAAACTTTTCTTCAAATTAAAGTCCTAGGAATACTTCGGTATTTCTTAGGCATTGAAATTGACCGAGGAAGGAAACGAATTTTTTTATCTCAAAAAAAATATATGCTTGACCTTTTGAATAAAATAATAATAATTAATGCTAAACCTTATGAAACTCCTATATTACAAATGTTAAGCTTAACTTTGAGGATAGAGAGTTGCTTGAAGATCCTAAGTGGTACAAGGAATTGGTGGAAAAATTGAACTACCTCATTATAAGCAAGCTTAAAATTACCTTTCTAGTATGTGTGGTTAATTAGTTTATAAACTCCCCAAGGACTTCTCACTAAAATGTTGTCACACACATTTTGCAGTATCTAAAGAAGGGGCCTAATCAAGAAATCTTGTATGAAAATTATGACCATTATAGAGTAAAGGTTTTTCTTCTGATGCAAATTAGGCAAGATGTCATGTAAATCAAAGATTTACTTTCGAATATTGTGTATTTATTAGTGGAAATCTTGTGTTATGAAAAAGCAAGACAAATGGTTGTGTTTTGCCCCAGTACAAAGTCTAAATACTAAGTTATGGCTTATGCTAGTCTAATCTTGTATGGGTTTCATACCTTCTTCAATAACTTGATATCAAAACTCATAAAATTATGCAATTGTGGTATAATAATCAAGTTGTTACTCATATTACTTCAAACCTAATTTTTCATAAATAAACTAAATATGTAGAAGTTAAATGCCATTTTATTTGACAAAAGTTACAAGAAGAGGTCATTAGTCTTAAACATATTAAAACTGGGAAACAATTAGTTGATCAATTTATTAAAGCTCTTATAAGGAAACGAATTAATGAAATTTGTCATAAACTAAGCATGATTGATATATATATATAAAGTAGGGGTGTAAAACAACCTAAGGCCTACAAGCTTATGCGGGGCCCCACTAGTATGGAAGGGTCCGGGCTTAAAAAATAAAGTTTATTTTCATTGTGGGCAAGCCCACACAAGTGCGGGCCCATGTGGGATTGCCCACAAGCCTCCACAGTCTCGAATTTTTTTAATTTTTATTTTTATAGTAGTTTTTCAGGCATTTGAAAATTCTTTTAATCCAACCCAATTCTTAATGTAATGTATAATGGCCTAATGTAACTTTTTTAGACTTATTTGACTAATCTATTACACAAAAAAAAAAAAAAAATTCTAACTAGCCAAGTATAATTTATGAGAAAAATAGATTTTTTTTTTTAATCTTAACACAATTTAATATTCTATTAAAGGTGCTTTCCTCAACTTTTAGGATTCAATTTTTTATCCTTGCATATATCTTTCTAATGGTTTAATTATTCTTAAAAGTTAAAAAAATGCAAACTGCCCACGAGCCCTGTGGTCCCAAGTAATTTGGCCTGCTTAAAATGCAAGGTTATGCATGCAGGCCTAAGCCCATGCGAGCTTGGCCTGCTCCGCCCATTCCATTTTACATGTATAATCCATAGCCCAGCTTAAAGGGGAGTATTAGTTGATAAGTAATATTATGTCCTACATCCTTATCATAATATGTACCCTATATTATATTATATATAATGAATGCTCAATTTGGTTAAGAGTATGGCATTACAAATTCTCTTTTAATTAAAAAAGTGGATAAAATGTTGCAATATAATATATGCTTAAGCTACAAGTAATACAAAATAAAAATAAAAATAAAAAGTAAACCCCTTTTTCCATACTTGTGAAATTCAGTTTTTCTCAATTTCGTTCCTGTGAAATATTAACTTGTCCAATTTTGTTGAAATTGAAAAATTAATCTCCATACAAACACTAACAAAAAGGACAAATCAAACAAATATTTTACAAGGATGAAATTGAGAAAAACTAGATTTCAAGGGATGGAAAATGGGGTTTGCTCAAAATAAAATGACACCAGTAAAACTTAATATCATTGATGATATTTTTAACAGTACTATGTTCCAGACTGATCATTATTTTCTGTATAAAAATTCACTAAAATTAATCATGTATGGTTCCATATCCTTCTCAACTACAACTTGATTTCAGCATTTGAGATGCCCTAGCTGGCTATCCTCACAGCATTCTACAACAAGAAATAAGCTTATTCCACAATAAATTTGTGCAATAAGTTTATATTTTGCCACTGAAAGGTTTTGACCCCAGTAAAAAATGAAAAATCTCCTCCACTTGTTAGTTTTCTGCTAAAACTAGTTTGCAACAAAATAGAAGTCTTCGAATTCTTCTGCTGATATTATGTTAGCGTGATACTGCACAACTGTCATATGTACAAAAGTGCATCTGTACAACAAAGGACAAGATGGGTGTTGACGTGAAAGTTTAAGGATGAGATGAAGTTTAAGGAGAAACACAACTTTTAGGATGATAAATAAACTTTTGGCCTAAAAGTATTTGTCAAAATTCAAAGCGAAGAGGTGCAAGGTAAGATTCATTGTTTTTTACTTTTGATTATGTATATAATAGCAAGAAAAAGCTAACTTCACTATGACACAAGCATTTCCCTGATATGTCAGAAATATGATAATTCTTTGTTTTCCCATAATCTTGATTCGCTCAGATTTGTAGAATGACTAATCAGTCGAGGTAACAAGTCAAAAGAATTTGCTATCATGTTGGATGCACTTCTATCAGTATATCAATACAAGCAGACTGTTATGAAACAGTGGAATTGTAGCATATGGTTCAGCATTTCAAGTAAATACCTTCTAAATAGGCCACGGGATGAAGCTCCGATAACAAGCTTTGTTGTAGCATCCTTAGCAATTTCCTGTGCAACTGCTGTTGCCACAGTATCAGATTCAATCACAACAACATCTACATTCACCTGCATAAACAGTAGAATGGTATAGAACTTATCTACAATAGATAATCTGATTAAATTTCAAAAGGCAATAATATTTGACCTTTCTCTGTTCACACATTTTCTTAAAAGGTAGAAGCAGTTGAGATGTCTGCCACTCTACTTCCTTTTTGAAAGCAGCTGCTACTTCAGAACGCACTTGTGAAATAGGGATGATATTTCCCACTGGAATGACAAACAAGTTGAATTAGCATAGTGAAAAAGGTTGTTGTTGTGCAAAATTGTCAGTTTATTCATAAAGAAGGTACTTGTTATAGTGACAAGTGTATATTGTTACTTTAGAGTAGGCCACATTAGTTAGTAGTCTTCTAATGCTGGTGCCTTTGAAAGGGCAAAAACAAGAAGATATGGGCAATAAAAGAATGTTATTTAAAGGTTTTGGTCTTGTTAATAAAAGTAAAGCAGGTAGAAAAATTCCCTAGCGCTTTGTTGGGATGGGAGAGGATGGGGGAGATGGATAGTGAAGAGAAGGTTGAGACCTTCACCTTGTTTTGGAATTTGATTAAAGAGGGGAGGAGATTAGAGGTTTATGACTAATCTTCTAATGTCCTCCAAAACCTTTCACTACTCACTGTTTTGTGTTCCTCTAATTTGGGGGATTTTAAAGGATCTTCTAAACATCCAAACAAGAGGAAGAGGAGTCCTCTCTTAACCAACCATCCTCCCCCTTTCCTTACCTTCCATTCTCTCTCATTGTCTTCCTGTCCCTTTCCCTCACAACTCACAAACATACCATAAGTTTGAGCCAAGGGCCACAGAACCTGAAACTTCTAATCATCAAACATTTTAACATATTGATTGAACTTCCTATCAGCAATTTGCTCACAAGACAAATGTAACTCTTATCAGAAGTCTGGAGGCTACAAAATGTTCAAAATATGCTATCAAGTACTTGTGAACCTCATAATGCAAATACAAGTTTCTTCCATGAACATAGAAAAGATTTAAAAAAAAAAAAGTCATATATTACTTGGTGTTGGAACTCCTTTTATACCAGCATGGACATGTATCAGCTTGAACATAATCATTCCCTCAGGAACAAACTTGTTTAGCGCCCATTGTAAAACATATCTGCTTTTCTTGTTTCCTTTGATAGCAACAGCAACAACTGAAGACGGTGAACGTGGTGATTTGAAATTTTCATCAGCGCCACCCTCGATTATCTCCATCTCTTCCCCCGCCTCCCCCTTGTATGATAGTCAATTCTCTGCAGAATTCCTGGAAAAAATAAAAAAGAATGTTAACAAGAATGCAGTCAGCAGAAGTTTCTGTCAGGCACTAAAAATAAGGATGCTTCAGTTATAGACTACTAAACTACAACTTTACAGCAACAAATTTGCGTTACAGCACAACTTTTTACCATCTGAATTTTGAAATAACCCCTCGCTCCTATACCACAGAAATTTCAACACATTTATCATTGATAAGATAAGATAAGAACAAAACCACATGAAGGATCACAAGTTAAAGGATATGGAAAGAAAAGAAAACTGAAAGAATGATGGTTGTGGAAAACAGAGGAAAAAGAAAGAAAAATTCTCTTCCCAATTTATTGCAGAAGTGAATAAACTAAATATTAATGTCTAGAACAAAATTTTGAAATAGAGAGCCTTTTAGGCCAATATCCGTAGCTGAATTCAGATTCCCATAAAAGACCATAGAATAATTATCAAATTCAAAAGGAATTAACATTTCAAAGATCCATGGACAGACACGGAGACAAAAGGAGACGCAAAACTCGAGAAACCCATATAAATAAAGATACAGAATTCAGAAAACATCCGACGAAAACAAAACTCGGAAACCCAAAAACGCAAAATTGAGAAACTCATTTGGATAAAGATACAGAATTCAGAAAACATCAAACAAAAACAACACTAGGAAACCCAAGAACACCAAATTAAGAAACACACAAGGATATAGATAAAAGGTTCAAACTTGCCAATAGAAACCAACTCTGTACTCTGTACTCTGTAGAAAGTTGCAGGAGTGAAATCACTTAAACCAGCGTTTAAGTTGAACAGAAGAGAAGCTCATTCGTTCTGTTTTCACCAAAGAACCACTTCAAATCCGGGATTCAATTTCGAAAGCCATTTGGGTAAATAAAACAGACGGAGTATCTTTGAATGGTCATAAAATGAAGGCAAGAGCTGCAAGACAACGTGAAGCAGAACTGGTTTGAGGGACCCATGAACTTGATTTATTTAGAAATTTAAAAATAAAATAAAATGAAATGATTTAAATGTCTCTATCTAGCTGTAGAATTTTAACAACCTCAATTAATTACCACTAATTTTATAACAATTTGCTCGGTTTGTTGGGTCAGCGCCCCAGCCGCCAGGATGAAACTGACTAGCCTATGATTTGTACTGTTGATTTAAAATTGGAGTTTATTTTCCCTGAAAGTAATAAAAGATAAAAATGAAGGAAACGTGAGATAGCTCAACGTGAAGGTGTGTTTTGAACTTTGAAATAGTAAGTGCCACTAATTTTATTTTGACACAAGCAACAATGTTATTCACACCTTTTGTTTTTATTTTTATTTTCATAATTTCCTTTGATAATCAATTTATTATATTAATAGTTAACTATTTAATTATCAATTAATTAATAATTAATTTGACCACTTGATTGAAGAAAGATATTTGATAAAATAAAGTATTTACATGTAAAATGATAAATAATGATATAAATATATTTTATGATTTATTTGAATTTTTTTACTTTAATCATATTTTAAATTTTATATATTATTTATTAACTTAATTTTTTTAAAAAGATACATTATTTTAACTTATGAATTATTAAATTATTCTTCAAAAAATAAATTACTATAATTATTATACTTGTTAAAATTTTCTTTTAAGAAATAAATATATTTAAGGATTTTTATATTATTTTATATCAAATTTTAACATACTTTTTATATATATCATAATAATTATATTATTTTCATATTATATATATCTTCTTCGTTGTTAGTTTTTTAATAAAAATGTAACTTGATTAAAAATAGTTATAATATTTATAACATTTTATATATTGAATAATTCCTTGTCATTTAAACAATATTTTAAAAATTGGACTGAATAAAAAATTGAAAAAATGATTGTATATGTATGTATTATGTATAAGTATACATTAATCTTATTAATTTTTACTTTGATGTAAAAATAATTTGAATTCACTAAATAATTATATAATACAATAATATTTATTTTTTAATACGTATTAATTTTATTATGTAAATTAATTAATAAAAAGTTAAATAATTATTTGTTTGTGAAAACTATTATATTTTAATATATATTAAATTTATGTGGATAGATTTAAAAATGATTGATCATTTAATTAAAGCTATTAAAATGTATTGAAACCATCAAGCTAGCCTATTAGCCTACAAATTTTAAATGACTTAACCTTTATTTTGAGAGCCCTAAGAAATATGGGCTGCAATCAGCCTAACTCGTACAAACTAACTTGCAAACAAGTCAAATTGGCTTGTGATTTTTTTTTATATTTCTAAATTTTATATAAGTTAAAATTTTTAATTTATATAAAATTACACTTTTATTTTTTATTTTTAATTATGTAAGAATGTATTATAAATAATTTATAAATAATATTTTTATTTTATGATATTTTATGACTTATATTTTGTATATATATTATTTTTTAAGATTATATATAAATTTAAAATATATTATAACTAATTTATTGATGATTATGTGGTATTTTTTAATGATTTTAATTTTTTTATTGTTTAAACTTTAAAAAAATTAAAATTTACAAAAAGGCTAATGGGTTAGTTTAGATTTGCAAGGACTAGACTAAAGCCTCAATATTGGAGGCCTATATAAAAAAATGGATGAGTCCAATCAATTATTTTAATAACTAGCTCACACAAATCGACCCAACTCATTCATTCCCTAGATCTAGGTTTAATATTTGAGCATTTGCTTGTACATCCTATGGTTTAGGCTTTAATTCTTTTATATCATATTTAGGTAAAATAATAATTATATTTAACTAAACAATTTAGGGATAATTATGTCTTTTTATTCATTATTTATGAATCAACTAATTAAAAATATTATGATCCTTAGCATTTTTAAAATGAGAGACTGAGAGTCAATTAATTGATTAAAAAAATCATTTACCAAACACCTAAAACAATTATTTAATTTGGCCAATCAACTAAATACCCTTCAATCAACCAAAAGCTAGTCAAACAATTAATTGCAAAACATTCTCGTTAACTATCCTAGTCACATATATCTTGTTAAAGGCATATAAATAAGTAAATGTAATAATTTAGAAATAACTAAAGCCTAATCCTCTAAAGTATTAAATTTATTTTAGAAAGTAGAATGAGTACTATATCTTTTGATGAGGAAATCTAAGTAATTATAAATTTAAAATATATTTTTAAAATTTTTTTTTTAATTGAAATGTTGTTTCTAAAAAAACTTAATTTTTTTAAATATTATAATAATAGCTATTTTTTAATATTATAAAAGTAGAGTTGTCTTTTAAATGGTGGATATCGCATGTAAGAGTGTATATTCTACTTATCAATACATGGAGAGTAAAGGAAACCTTTGATTTATTTCCTTTTTGTTCTTTTTCTTTCGCTTTCAAGTCTTCACAAGAAATTCTCAATTCAATTTAATTTTTTTTCCATTTTTTATCATTGTCAAAAGCACATCTTCTAGGTTTTTTCTTCTAATTTTCATTCCAAAATGTCTCATTTTCCATTCTCTTTTGATCCCTCTTTCCTGATTGCAAACCTGCCCCTTCTTCCTTTTTATATAATAAAAATATAATATTTTATTTTAATCGCACGATAACACATATTTTATTTATAATTTTATTTTTAATAACAAAAATGTAATATTTATATTCATTTAATTTTTAAGCTTTGATAAATAATGAAAATTTTAAGAAAAAAACTTAATCAATGACTTAATCAATGAATATATAACATAATTTCCTTATATAAAAAATACAACAAAAAATTATTGTTTATTAGATTTACATTATTCTCAATTATCTAGGTTTTTTACCGTATATTTTTATATTAGACCAATCACTAAGTTTTAAATTATTATGATAAGGAAGTGATTTAACAAGTTATTTTAATATATTAAATATATTTCATACATTTGAACACATTAAAATAAAATATTTTTCATAACTTAGAAAAAAATCCTTATAATAAGAATGCAAGTATATTATAAAATTATATGATTCATTTAAATTCTTATGAAATCAATAAACTAAAATAGGTTAATTTATTTTTCATACAATATTATTTTTAAACTTTAGGAAAGATATATTAAGGAATTAACTATTTTTTCTTGAGACAAATGGATATGATTATATCATTTAATATTAAATTTATGTTCAACAATTTTTATTTTATCTTACTTGTATAATTTATAATTAGAAATTCATTTTTATATATTAAGCATATGTGTACATATATATGTCTTCATTGATAAAATATATTTTATTTTATTTTTATGATGTATATAATATTATTTTTATAATATATTACATGAACATAGTTTACTTAATAAATTATTTTATTTTTTAAAATTATAATATATCTTTCCTTTTTCTCGAGGTGTGCATAGCACAAATACTACATTGGGGCCCTATATATTACTTGAAACTGTTTATAAACTTAATGCATAATACAACTAATCAATAATATTTAAATGCAATTATACACGTTATTTTTTTTAGTTATTTTTTTAATGATAATATGAGTAGTAATTTATTTACGGTATATACACAAATTCCTAGATTCAAATTCCAAATATGATTAAAAATAAAATTTGTAAAATAACATCAAATATCATTACACCATCAAAATATTTATGTAGTTATTTTTATTTTAATATATGATATGTATGTAAAAGTTTCACTGCATCTCCATAAATGTATCCTGTTAGGGAAGAGCAGGGTTGAAATTTGCTGAACTGCATCGGTTTATGATCTACTCGAATTAGTACTTATTATACTTAGGTAGCTTTTGTTGGATAACTATGGATAGAAAGAACCAAAACAATCAAAATTAATGAAGCAGAGATTATGAGTTGATTTTATTTGATATTCGAGATTCTTTTTAATATTTAGCATAATAAAATATTAATGAGCCCAATTCAAATTGAGTTCAAACTACAAATTTGATTGATTGGAATAAAAATTAAATTTTAAGGTAAACCAAATTTATTAAAGATGAGTAAGTTACAATTAAATAGGAATTATAATATCACCTTATATACTTGAAGCATGTAACTAATATATTCAAACGCAAATCTCCACAAACTCCTCAAAGGAAACAAGTCTTTCTTCTTCTTCTTTTTTTCTTTTAATCACCAAGTAGAATAGCTAATTCATTTTAAAAGATTTCTCTCTATACTATTTATTAACAGGTAAAATCTGTTAAGATTAGTATATTTTCTAATAAACTAATACTATATCACAAACAATAGAAATTTGTGATCCTATAAAGTGATGTATGTAAGAAGTTAGATATTGTTATTAAAAAAAGTGAGGATAATATTCCTTCAATGTAGAAAATTGTAACTCGATCATGACATTTATCAGTTTTTCTTCCTACAAGAATCATTTCTTAGAAGTTTATGTATATTTTTGTCCTCTAATATACGTATTAAATGAAGTTGGACTTCCAAGTTTAAAAATATCAATTTTTGACCATTATATTCAACATTAGATTATATCTAGTGTTATTTTGGCATCTTATAATGGTCAACCATTTGAACAAATTTAGTTGTAATTTGAATTTGTGAAAACTACATTTGTTATTCATATATTAGTGGTTTAAATTCAATCGATTCATAGCTTAGCGGGATAAATTTTAAAAATTAATTGAGGTTTGAAATGTGTTCAATTAAACAAAAAATGCAACTAATAATATTTCTTGCCGACATATTAATCCAATCCTTAAAGACTTTGAGGATGATCAGGGTTGTCACTAATAGCAGCGAGTCAGCAATTTGGTTCATCTAGATACTCCAAGGTATTTTAGGAAGACAATGGCAACATTCCTAAGGATTACGGTAAAATAATTTACAAAATACTTGGATACATATATAGATGATTCCAAGTGCAAATCTGACCTTGAAAAATGTATTTTGGAGAAAATTCCTAACAACTTCTATGCTATGTTTGAATAGAGCATTTATAAAACTCAAAAAAATTGAAATGAGAAAATTTAAAATGATTTCATTTCAATTTCCTTTAATTAAATAATAATTTATTTGGATTGATGATGAATTTTTAAATCCTCCATGTTTTACATACTTTAAAAAAGAAAATAAATTATTTATTATTGAAAATTTCAAAATTAATTTTTCATATAATGATTTATTAATGAAAATATTATTTTATTTATAATATTAATATTAATTTATTATTAAATAAGAGAGATATTTCAATTAGTTTTTTCATTAAGATAATTTTGTTTTATATTATTATATTTTATTATCAAAATAAAAGGCAAAGAGCCCCCAAATTATCAAAGTAATCAAAATATAGTATTTACTAATAAGATTGCAATAAAAAATTGAGTTAAATATTGAAATTAGATATTGAATAGATGATAATAAGCTCCAAAATTCAACAACATTGTTACGGTATCCACGTTGAACAAACTTCAAGGATACATTCAACATACTAGAATTTCAAACACAATTATGAAAATCCAAATAGATGTCATCACACATAGACATTGGTTAAATACTAACATCAATGTTTATATTGATGATGATAGTTCATAAACATAATTTATGTCTTTTATGAATCTCGACTTCCAGACATTGGTTAATTAATAAATTGATGTCTAAGGTCATATCAATTGTTATGTTCTATGGTGCATTGAGAAAACTTAACATGGTAGATTTTTTAAGAAACTGATGTGTTAATTCTTCCATGTTTAGACATCAATTTTTTAAAAGAACCAATGTTTAAAGTAATAAGAGAAATATTTTTTTAAAATATGGATATAACTTTATCTATCAATTTTATATGACACTAATATGGTTTGTGTAAGACATTAGTATTTATAAAAAAAAATTGATATTTAAAGTCTTTACTTGCATAACTTTCATTTTATTCTCTATTTTACTCTCATTTTTCGTTTTAAACACATGTTCTCTAGCAATAACATTTGCTTTCACCATTTCTTTGATGACTCCAAAACCTCCTCCATGTTCTCAATTTTCATTCCTAATGAACTTTAAGCTTATTTTCATCATCATTATCATTTTTAGGTATGTTATTTTATCTTGATTTCATTATTTTTTTCATATTGATAAATTATTTTATTTTATTTAGTTGCAATAAATATGTGTGTGCATATATGTATATGTATATATATATGTAGGAAAATTTTGTTATCCTCTTTTATCGCTAAGTTTAGCCTTATATTCTTTATTAGTTTTGGTATGAACCATAAGTTTTAGTCACTCTTGAGATATATAGTTGTATTAATGCTATGTTTTGTTGTGATACTCGAGAATATCTTCATTTTTCATTATTGCCTTTGTCATTGCATGCTTTTATAATAATCAAGAGGTTTAAGGTTGTAATATCATAGAATGGATCTTATTTATTTCCTGGTTATATAAATTAGTAAAGGTTTTTACAAAGAATGAAGAAATTTTGTGCTCATGAGACCTTCACCATATGGCCAAAGACCTTTGTTCAATTCCTAACAAAGGTATCATCATATATCCTCCCACTTATTTTTTTATATGGTTGAAATTATATTAATTTTGTCATTTAAGTTTACTAACCTATAATAAGTGTTTTAGAAACCTCATAATCATGATTAGACCATATTGTAATCTAAGTTTAATAGCTATTAGGCCTTTGTTTTAGGTCCACATCATTATAAAGGTAAAGGTGGTGGGTAAAGCTAATCCTTAGTTCATTATGAAGAATGTCATCTTGCAACTTTTAAAGATGGATAAGCTTGATATTTCTTGTATCCAATTTTAGGTGAAGTGAATTTGTGTTGTCTTCTTTGAACATATATTATTTAGTTTAGATAGCTGTCCGATTAAGCATTTAGCTCACATCTCTCTTGCTATAAGTATTATTATGAACGTTGCAACTCTTGAAAGATTATTGCCTATTATGTATTCTTATGTCCATATCATATTAACCACCAGGCCTAAGATGACACAAAAAGGCAAGAACATTTGGAGCCAACATTCCTAATAGAGCCTAAAAAATAATATTACTTCATGTTATATCACCAGAGGTAAATGTAACTTATGCACTAGTTATAATTAAGTGGTTTTAATATAATAATTTTGACATTTTATTTGCTATTGTATTATAAGCATCATTGGATGTTTATTGTGGTGATCCTAAAGAAGAAAGTTATGTTTAACTAAATCCTTTAGGCAAAAGATTGTGATTAAGCTTGAAAAAGGTACTCAAACTTGCTCTAGTAATATACTATATGCAAGGCCTAGTACAAGAAGTGAAAGGCAATATTAAATGGAAGAAAGTGAAGGTAAGTTTCCAATGTAAGATTATAGCCTTTCCAATAATAACTTATGTGTCACTTATATGAAACTATCCCACTATTTTATTTAATGCAATGCTATAAATAGATTGACAATGTAGAATATAGTTATTATATCATGTAACACATGACCAATATGCTCATAAGGATAAGGGAAAGTCAATGAAACCATATATGGTAATCACTTTTACAACTCCTTAAACACTTATCTAAATTGATTTTTAATGCTAACATGTTAATTATATCCAAATTATAATACTTTGAAGGGAACACAAAACCATACACTTAAGATAAAACTAATAAAATGCAAGAGATGTGAGCAAGATATTTTCTCAAGGCTAAAGTTGCTTTGGAATGAATGTTCTTAGTTTTGTGTATTTAAGTATGCAATATCAAGTTTATGTCATAATTAGTTGTAATTAATAATATGCATGTTTGCATACATATAACGTTAAAAATGTGATAATGCTTTATTTATAAATAACATGGTTTTGTTTGTCTTTTTTTTTTAATCCATGTTGTTTTTAATTTTGATGTATAAATAAAGGTTGAAAAATATTATATAAAATCTCAAATAATTGTACAAAATCTATTCCTACTAGTGTTCTTAATTACTAGGAAAATAGTTGTTGGAATTGGTTTTTGGGTTTGTGTCATTATGTTGTAACTATTAATACTACAAAAATTAGTCAAAAATAGATCACAAAAAAGACATCGATTATTTTTCCACAAATTGGCATATGAATCATAAAATACTTTGATTTTTTATAAAAGATTTTACCACATTAAATATTTAATAAATGATCAATATCTAAAACCAAAGTTAACGTTCTTTATTAGGATGATGTTGTTTACATTTAGATGTTAGTTTCCTAATTTAGAACCATCATTTAATTTATCATCTAGAACAAAAAGCATCATCATTTTAGAATCAATTTTCTATAAATATCAATGTTTAAACAAAAATGACAATGCCTTAACAATAACTTTACAAAACTACTAGTAGGAGTTGAAAGTAAAAAGATTAAAGTACTGACACTAATTGTAGATTCTATCTTAAAGCTCTTTCAACCATAAGAAGATCTTCAAAATTATGCTCTAACTAACGAGATATGCTTACCTTGTAAAATCCTTAGTTTTATATTTATGCTCACAAAATATTTTGCAAAATTGATGCTCTGCTAGCTCGTTGCTATATATGTAAGGTTGTACACTCCCTAAAAAAACACAACATTTAAATGTAAGGATTTGTTTGGGTTTTATGTTTATACTCACAATTTATTTTCTAGTTTTATGTTAACCATATTTTGTTTTCTACTATTTTAATGTAACTTTTACTGGTCAGAAATTTGATTTCTCCATATAACAAACTTATACTCTTTATGATTAATGCACTAGTCAAATTAAGATGTGCTTATGGATTTTTTCTGGTAATGGGTTTAAACAGGTGTTATGTCTACTCGTATGCCAAAATTCAATATTACAATTCTCTTATTTGGCCTTTGAAGATATTATTTACTATTTATTTATATGAAATGAATAATAATATACATCAAGTTATAATAAGTTTAAATGTTTATGTCAAGATTCAAGAATGTTTTTTAAAAGCAATGAATAATAAGATAGATTAAGCAAAACACCTATGGCTAATTATTGTATTAGATATAACCTTCTTATTTTTACACTTTTGTTCATTGAATTTATTGTTTAAGATTATTAAAATTGAAATTCTATAATTTTATAGAAGATATTGGTTTCTATTTTGGTTAAGGTGTTCTATAAGGTTGTATAAACAATATAAAGGTGTGTACATAGGGAATAAATAGGATGAATATAAAGGTGTATGCAAAGAAATAGGGAGGAACAGGGGATTTGGATTAGGAGAAGACAACTTATATCACGTTAGTAAATTAATGAAACTAACATAGTAAATAAATCATACGTGATTTTTTTAAATTAACATCTAATTTATTTCCTATAATCATTCACAAGAAATTATATCAATTATTTTTTATTTAAGAATTGATGTTATTTTTTTATGACAATTATATAACTGATGTAAAAATTAATATACAATAACAATCACTTAGACATTGATTAAAAACCAGCATAGATTCTGTTAAATACCTAAGATATATTTACATTTTTGTAGTAATAGAATTTCATCTATTTAGGTGGAATTTTAAACTCCTATTTTCTGATATTGAATTACCTTGTTAACATATTAGGTATTTTTAGAATTCCAAAATTGATTATCTAAATAGAAGATTAATTATCTAATAATTTAACTACTTTATATTCCTTTCTTAAAGTGGAACATTTAAACATAATCTTAAAGTTGGAAGTTTAGATTACTTTTATAAGTTAGAAGGTTAATTTTATGTAAGTATGTGCTTTGAAGCATTCCTATCTATTACATGGCAACATTCAGAATACAAAAAGATGATATTCCATGGATTAAAACATATAAAAGAAGGTTCTATTGGGGAAAAAATATAAGCACTTAAAAAAATACACATATTGGCTTAGGAGAAATTAAAAAAACCATTCACACAAGATAGAATTAGCTTCACTAATTTGAATTACTTTAATGAAGCAATGTTAGCAAGTAAGTTTGACGAGTAGTATCCAATCTTGCAACACTAATAAGCTAGGTAATCATATAGAAGTATGGAAATAGGAATTCAAAAAATATAATGAATGCTTATTATGATGGAAGTTTGTCATGCCTATATTTCTCACCATGTGATTAGCATAGCATACATAGTGGTAAACTACTAACTCTTAACTCATGAATGCTCTTTCATAAAAACTAGCATCTTTTATTCATAAATCATAATAAGACAAAGTCATGTGCACTATAATTTAAAATAAAGAACAAAATTCAAAATGGAAAACAATACAAATGCTTTTCTAAAATCTAAAAACTATCCATGACTTCATAAGGTCAACCTAGCTAGCTTGCAGCCATATCATCCCTCATCCATATACTAAAGGTGCTTCTACCTTTACTAGGTAGGGGCATGTCTTATAAGCTTATCTACTAAGGCAATTTCATTCTTTGTAAAATAGTAAAGAAGGAATAAGTGACAACATGCTTATCAAAGTTAAAAGCCCACCCCATATTAGTATATATTAGGCATAGAAACATAGTTGAGAAAAGAGGTTTTTACAAATACTAATAGTTAAGAATAAATATAAATCCTTAATAGAATAAGCTATAGTAAAATTACTATTATTGAGAAATCATAATTTCTATTGATAACTAATCTCTATTATGGTATTATATACTTACTAATACTTTTTTTATTAGTTTTGAGAAAAGCAATTGCTAAAAACTAATCATTTTAAATGATATAATACAATTTTGGATAGTAACTGAGGGGAGCTTGTGATGCTATTATGTTTTTATGACTTTAGTTTAAGAGATAATTATGATATGGTGTTCACAGACTATCCTATACTAGATATAGCATATCATAGACTACCTCACACCAACTAGTCTCTTGGTCATCTCTTGTATTAGTTAGGTTTCATCCCCACCTTTTTTTAAGCAAATCATGCCATGTTTGATGCCACATCAACTTAACCATTACCATGCCTTCGAGTAACTTGCATCGAGTTTTCTACTCTAAACATCCACCTAATATACATTTAGGCAACCTTAGGCCTACTATACTAAGGCCCAAACAAACTTATAAATTATTAGTGATTATCCTATCCTTCTAGCTAAATTAACCATTTTTGCTCTTTTAATAGAATTATGACTTTGCTCTTAAGCCTAAATTTGTTTACTTCAAGCCTATCATTACATATCGTTAGTTTTTAGGTCTCCGTATTCCATTTGTAACTTAAAGTAGTTATTTTTGTCTATTTTCAGTAAAAATGATAATTTTACCCTTAGCCCTAGGGTCCATAGATTCAATGATTAATCTTAGGTTTTAACTATTTACCTATATTAATCTTGAAATTAATCAATTATTTTAGCATAAAATATTTTAATTCCAATACATGCAACATACATATACACGAAACTTGTTTAGTTATCTTCTTTATGTAAAGAGTAATTTTACATTACTATAAACAAAATGTAAAGTATCATCTTTTAACACTGCTTAAAAAATATCTTAAATTATCAACTAGTGTTCTTTCAAGCAACAACAATGTATTACAATTCAATATCAATTAAATATTACTGAGAAGATATTTAGCAACACTTCTATGAAGAACCATCATCTTCTTATTTCATGAGGAAATGATTGATAAAATTACCAAAGACATTATAATAAGACTAAAAACCTTATTTTAATCCTCAAAAATTTGATTTGTATCACTTTTGTCCTTAAAGTAAAATTTGTTTCAATTTGATCCTTGTGAAGTATTAAAATCTTACTTAGGCTTAAAATTTTAGAAATCAAATTAATATAAATTTTATTTCATGAATGAAATTTATACAAATTGAATAATTTGAAGATTAAAATAGAATCTTTATCTTATAATGAACATGATTAAGTACAATCATTAGCCACCTTATAACTTATCCAATCTTATCCCCTCATACAATTTTTATCCTTACTCACTATAAGAATGTGAGTCTAGCTTATTAAATAATTAATGTTATCCTTTTTCTATAACTAGTCTCATCAAAGAGACAATTCACATGAATGCCACGCATATGTTTCCAATATTAAAGGGAAAATATTTTATAACCACAAACTATAATATCATTATTTATTCACATAATTGCCACATGACTATACTTCGTCATGCAAATATAAGGATGTCTTATGCACATCCTAGCATCCAAGATAAGAATGTTTTCATTCAATCATCAACACTTTTCAAAGTGGTAAGAAACACAATATTTAATATATTCTTCTACTATGGCATATACATTGTCAACTCCTTCATAATGTTTTTAAAAGTATATGTGGATGATCAATTGACATAATTTAAATTTCATTTCTTATTTCATTTTCCAAGGTTTAACATAATAAATTATCCAATGAACACATTTAACTCTAATACACATATTTTAGAAATTTTAATTCATAGTTCTAAATCTACTCCCTAAAGCATTTTTTTATTAAACAATCACAACTTTCATCTTCAAATACTATTCAATTACTTATTTCTTTATTCTACTAACAACTATTATCATGTTTTTAAATAACTTGATAACTTATGCATTTACTATACATGATAATAGACCAATCATAAATTAAGTAATAGGCATCAACAAGCATAATTTTCTTTAATTGCCATCGAAATTAATTTACTCCTCTATTTTACCAGCAATTATCATATTTTAGACAACTAAATAGTTTATAAATCAATTCTCACATAAAGGTAGAGATATAAGTGATCATAAATTAAGTATAGAGTTACTCACAATTTCTCTAAAGAAATTGGATTGAAATGGAATAGAAATTGTGCTAAAATTATCCAAAGCTCTCTTTTAACTAAGAAGATGGTAAATAGTAGGTTGTGGTTTTTTTTTTCTTGGAATTTTTCTTCATTTATTGGCTATTCCTCAATAAATTTCCTCTCCAAAGACATCATTGCAACTATTGGGTGAAGAATTGAGCTTTAATTTTCAAGAAAGCTTTATGTACCAAAATAGGTTCAATAATAATAAACTTTCTAAAGCTCAAATTTTCGTTTCTTGATAGGATTATTTTAGATTAAACATGTGAATCCTAGATCTTAGACTTTCAATTATAGTATGAACACAATTAAAGAACAATTAATTATGTAAATTATTATAATAAATACTTAGATTAATTAGTGTTTGATCCTAAATTCAGCATTTCTTTTGCCATCTAAATTGGTATTTTTAATACAAGAAGATATAAAATTATTATTATAGAATTCTCACTGCCTTTATGGTAACTTCCCTTCTCTCTCTCTCTCTCACACACACACTCATTTTAATAAAGGGATTGGTTCTGCATTCAGATAAAACAAATCAAAATCAAAACTAGTTACTAAAGGTAAAGGACCTTTTAAATAAATTAGATTAAGTTATAGATGCTATCCATCATTGAACTCATACCTAACTCACCTACTTTTGGGCTATAATATTAGATAGGGCCCATCCAATTTGCCATTTTTATTTAGAATTTACATAATAAATTTTAACGTTAATTGCTATTTATTAAATTAATATGAAGCTCAAATAATATTTTTAACACTTCTATCCAATAAAATTAGAAATTAATGATCTAAAAATAATAAAGGAAGAGAGAAGATTATATGTAAATGTTATGATGGAAGTGTAAAAATTAAGGAATTCTAGAGAGAGAAAATATAGAGAAAACTCACTTTTGTTTCAATGGGAAACGATGAAGAGCTGAATTCTTAGATATTTTTTTTATAATATAGGTATTTTGATAATTTTATATTTATTTATTTTTTGGATAAAGTCTTTTTGAATTCATTCCCAATAGAGTTCCCAATGCTTCTTGTTAGTGGAATCTTCACTAAAAATTAGTTCCATTTATAAGGACTCCGTCAAGTATGAATTTTCAAATATTAGGTAGTCAAGCTAATCTTACTATTAATATATTCAATGTATCTTAAAAATAAAATTTTTAAAACTTTTATTTGTGCTGAGCATCCCGCGAAGACTATATTAAGATTGTAAGGCTTTTCAAAACTTCTAAAAATTTCTATATATGATTCTAGGATAGTTCTCACATCCATCTCTAGGGCAACGAACTTGTGATTTTTTGTTCTTTTCTCAATGACTCGTAAGAAGTCAAAAATTATTTTAAAATTAATTAATTTATTTTAGAACATAACATGTACCTTGGAACAAGTTAGGAAATTGGTATGTATATTATGGTTAATTCACACATACTAATTATTAAGAAGTCATATTAGTTTAAAACTAAAAAATGTAATAATCTCTTATTAAAAGTTACTTTAATTAAAGATTTAAAAGACATAATTTATAATTAAGAAATATATTAATTTATAATTAAAAGAGATATTAGTTAAAGATCAAAAGATATATCAATTCATAATTAAGTAACATGTTTTAGTAGTTTAAGTTTTGTAACTTCTGCAATAACAAATGTATAAACATTTGTAAACCATTATGGGGACGTTTGGTTTACAAAATATTTTTTACATTCTTAGAAATATTTTATGAGAATGTTATATTCTTATGTTTGGTTCAAAATTGTAAAAAATTTATTTGAGAATATAATATGCTCAAGAATATTTTAAAACCCAACTTTTTCTTCAAATATTTTCATAGAGGGAGGTAGGTACCTCAAATTCCAATCTCATGAGAATAGTAATATTAAAAAAAAAGATAATTTTACTCCCATTATTATATACCTTAATTTATTCTAAAAAATTTTTATTTTCATTTTTCAATTTTAACTTATATTTCTCATTTTTAATTTTTTTATAATAACAAGTATAATTACACTAAATAAGTAAAAAAAGTAATTTCTATATTCCAATTCTAATTTAGTTTGAAAATTTTTCATTTTCATACTTCACTTTTAATTTATATTTTTCATAATAACAAGGAAAATTATACTAAATAGGTAAAAAATACTTAATTTCTAAATTTTAATCCTATTAATTTATATACAAAAAATTGAATTTAAATTTAAATAATATTTTTATGTCTAATATAAATAGAAGGTCCAAATGAATTTTATAAACAAAATGAATTCTCCATAATTTTATTTAATATCATTTGGAATCAAAATATTTTTTTTAAATAGTCATTCATATAAATAAACTCAAAATACTACTTTTTTATGTTCAATTATTTTATATTAAAATTAAAAAAATATTTTATTTATTTGACATGAAATATAAAAAATTTGAAAAAATAATTTTTTATTTTAAAAAATTAACTTTTTTCTATTTTTATATTTTAGATATTATTTTTTAATTATCATTGTAAATGATATATCATCTCTTTATAAATATATATATAAATAATATTTTTTATAAAAATATATATCAATAAAATAAATAAATCCTTAATTTCTTTTCTTATTTGAATGAGGAAAAAAGAGGAAAAAGAATATTTAAAGATAAAATGTATGATTATTATATTTTAATTATTTAAAAAATTTAAATTTTTTTATTTTCTTTTCAATTTAAATTTATAAGATATTATTTCTCTTCTTTCTCTCTTATTTTATTTTCAAAGAAAACAAAAGCTTTTTGTCAACAATGGAGAAATTACTTATTCATTTTATATAATTATTTATATGAAAATTTCAAATTTAAATTCTTAAAAAAATTAATATTTTATATATTGAATTATTTATTATATTTTAATCAAATAGAATTCAAATTATTAATTTATTAAGTTTTTAAAAGTATTTATTCATATCTATAATTTATTACAATTTATAACAAAAAAATAATAAGGATATTTTTTGAAAAAGTAACAAGATTCCTAAGAATATAAAGTGTGAATCAAACATAGAAATATAACATATTTGAAAATGTAAAAAAATATTTTTAGAACTATATATATTGAACCAAATATAAGAATCTTACATTCTTAGAAATTACATACTTAAAAATTACAATCTTAGAAATGTGTACTTTCTTGAAAATATAAGATTTTATGAACTAAATGTCTCTTATAAAGTTTTATACTTGTAAATTTTTAGTTGTGTAAGTTTTGTATCTTGGAAGGCCTTTTTTCATTTTCCTTTTTGTTCTCCATTTTGGATTCTTAAGATTTGGCAATTTAGTTTAGTAGGAAAGTGAGAATGTAATAGGAGCTTCACCTAATTTTTAAAAGGTTATGTTTAACATACTTTAAAATTAGAATTCATTTTAATTTATAGCATTGCCATTTTATTAGAATTCATTTCATTTTAGAATCTCATTTTATTTACAATATTGCTATTTTGAAATCCCATGAAATTGAATAGGATTTGAGAGAAATTCATTTCATTTTAAATATAATATTTTTATTAGATAATTTTATTCTAAAATTCTCAAATTATTAATAATCATTTTTCTCTTCCTCTCTCTCTAAACTTTCTCTCTCTCATTCTCTTTAAGAATAATATTGTAAATATACATATTTAAAAGAATTCTACAAATTTTAATAAAGTTTCAAACAATAAAATTTATTTTAAAGTAAAATGAAATCACATTTTATATAATTTATCTCAAACAAAAAAGTTCATTTAAAAATAAAAAAAATTATTTTTTTAGAATAAAATGAAATAAATTCTATTTTTTAGCATGCTAAATAAGGGGGGAAAAGAATATTCAATTCTGAAAAGGAATATTCAATGTCACAATCTTCTACAGCCTTGACAATGGTAGTTTGCTGGAAACTTCGTTTTTGTCTTACGTGGCGCAAGTGACGCAGTCATTCACATGGCTTGAAAATGACACTTCGAAATACCTTTCAAAGCTTTGTTTACCCATTGTTTGGAACGGGTGAAATAAGGAGGGGGCGTAATGGTTGCGGAGAAAAGTGGGGTGAATTTAAGTTTTTCACGTGTTTGGCTACAGGTGAAGTTAGGGGGGGACGTAAATGGGAATAGTAAATTTTGGTGGGGCCCAGTGAAATTGAAACCGCCTCATAAATGCGGGGAAACTCGGGTGAAAAGCTATCAGTTTTTTCATTTCCTTTCACAGCCCCTGCTCTGCCCTTGCTGTGCGCCGAACCGGAAGTAGTCTTCTCCATCTCTGCTGCTGCAATCACGCCGCCAGAAGTGCCGTCGCAGCGAAAGGTAAAGATTCACACCGTCGCCGCCAGAAATGAGGGGTAAACCGAGTGAGTTCTGCCATTGTTGTTTTTTTCCTGCGGCGCCCCTCTGCTCCTCTGTTCTCTCCCGTTCTCTCCACTGCAAATCGCCTCAGCATTTTTTGAAATCAGCCGATTCAGCGGACCCGCTTGCTTGTTGCAATTTCAACATCTCCTCCTCTTGCTCTTATCCTACTCTCTCGTTTCTGCAACTTTTTCTGGTACTCTTCACCTCACGCTTCGCTTCACACCCACTCTCCCATTAAATAACCAAACAAAATCTCCTCTCCCTATCTCCTTGAGATTGAGATTCAGTGATGATTATGAAGCTGATTCTAGGTTTTTTTGGTTTGTGTTGTGGTATCTGAGTTTTGAGTTTTGGCATCTCCTAAGTAGAGGCAGAAATAATGTTTAGGATGCTTAATTATAAGCTTTCGCCTTTTTCAACTCTGGCTTCCACAGTCACTTTGTTGGTTTGTGGCGTGGTATCTGAGTTTTGATATTCAATTAATTCATCTTTGATTTAAATATGAAATTTAATTTTAATGTATATAATATTATTAGTTTATTAAATTCACATTTCTATCATTACAATCAATTTTTTCTCAAAAAAAAGAATATCATTCATTCATCAAAGGCAGAGAATATCCAAATTATAAATACGAGGAATACATAATAACCTAATGGAATATCTTTTATATTCTAGTAATATTTAAGAAAATAAAATATAAAAATTTAAATTATTATTATAAAATAATTATCAAAATTAAAATCTAATTTTTAAATTGTCAGAAGAAATAAGAAAATAATATAATTTAAATTTATAATGTTACAATAATTTTAGAAAATCATTTTTATAGATAAAATCTTAAAAAATGAAAAATAAAATTTCTAATATTCTATATTAAGTGAATTATTGCTTCTATGTGTATGTGTGTATATGTATATTGCAACAGTTAATGAACATGATATATATCTTCTGCTATCAAAAAATAAATTAACAATATTAGAAGAAATGTGTTATTTACTAATTAATTCTATGTAATGAGATATCATTTATTAATTAATTCTTTAATAAAAATATATTAATTATAGTCTTTAAAAAATGTATAATCAATTATTGATTAATGTTGTTAGTAATAAAATAAATTAAAAGTAATTTAAAATTATCAAATGAAATTATTATCATCAAATATGTATAATTCTATTAAACAATGATAATATAGTAATTTTACTACCTCACCATAAGTATTTTTCTAAAATATAATGTAAATTTTTTAATATTTATTAATTATATGAAAATAAAAAATTATAATTTTTTAAATATGTTAGTATTTAGAAAAAAAATTTAACATATTTTCCTTCATCCATAAATTATTTGTTATTTAATTTTACTAAATAATATTATAACTACCCTAACATAACATAACAAAAGGATATTTTAGTCATTTCACTCATTCACATTTCCTTCCCCCTCTATTTTCACCTATTCCAAACAAGAGAAATCCATTTCACCCATATTTACTCCCCCTCCTATTTTCACCCATTCCAAACAACTCAGGTGAAATTATTTTCACTTCCATTTCCTTCCCCTCCATTTCCATCCCCCTCCATTTACACCCTCTCCCATTTTCACCTCCAGCCAAACATACCCTTAGAATTTTGTTATCTGCCCGACTTCCTTAATTTAACATTTTGTGCTCAATTACCTACCAAGGAAGTCCTAGAATGGGTTATTCTTCTAATTTAACTCGCGCCCAAATTTTTTAGGTGGGTTCGAATTTATTGTTGGCAGAATTCGAACTTTCAACCTGAGTGTTAATACTGGGCGGGTTTGGATTTATTGTTGGTAGAATTCAAACTTTTAATCTGAGTGTTAATACTAAAAAAATCCACATTTATTAAATTTGAAATTTAAATATATCATATAATATCTCAAACTCAATTATTTAAATAATTCAGACCAATTTTTTAGATCAATGAATTAAATTTAACAAATAATTGTTTTGGATTAATAAATTTTTTTAGATCAATGAATTAAATTTAACAAATAGTTGTTTTGAATTAATAAAGTTTGGAGCGCTAATTTCATGACATCATAAATAACATTAAATTTTGATGATGTCAAAATAAATGATTAAAATAAAATAATTTGTGATTTATTGAACTAGTGGAGAGCTGATGGAATAATTTAACACATAAATTTGCAAAATTTGATAAGAATGTACCTTTTTGTTTTTGCTAAGTAGAATGTACTATTTTTATGTTACTATATTTACAAACCCGGTAATAATTCATTACTATATTTACCTTCTTGACCTGTAATTTTAGTAATATTTGACTAATTTTTGTAGGTTTAATTTAATTAGGTGTCATTTAATTTAATTTATCATAAACTAGCATATTTATTTATACAACTTATAAATAACGAAATTAATTTTTTGATAATATTTCACTCCTTGAGTTTTAAAAAAGTTCATAGTTTTTGATAATGCTGACAATATATGCATTTGGTTTGATTATTTTCCTGAACTTTACTAAAATAATATTGTTATTTTTTTCACTTTTAAAATTTTCTTCTTTAATATATTTGGAAAAATTAGAATGAGGACAAATCTAGATTTTTTTTTAAAAAAAATGTCTTTAAAGATCTTTGTAGGATTAAAAGCAAACAAACTTTGGTCAATTTACATTTTATGGAGCCACAAGTTTATGAAAAATGATTTTAACAGAGACAAAATTAGGACAAATATAAATTTAATTTAAAAAAGTAACTGATTTAAAGATATATTTTGTATAAGTAAAATCCATATTTTTTTTGGTTTATTTGGCGATTAAAACATGAATATTTATTAAGGTATTATATGAGAAACTCAATTTTATAAAATTGAGTTTCTAATTGTTAAATTGTATTTTTTTAATCTTAAAATAAATAAATCAAATAAAAATCATAAATTTTAATTTAAAAAAGACAATTCATAACATTTCCATCTTGGAAGAGATGAAGTTCATCATACAATTGCATGCCAAGCTATCCTAGAAAGGGACTGTTTCCTATTGTCATTATGCACACAAAATTGCTGGTCGTCGGGACTCTGCGTTATATTGAAGGGCTAACCAACAATTACTCTCACATAAAAGCCAAACATGAATGCAGTTGTTGCGGGTGTAAGTTAATTATCCATTCATTTATTGTTACATAAACAAAAAAAATTATTAAAAATTTATCATTGTAGATTAGTTAAAAGAGTTATAGTAATTAAAATTTTTATTTTTAATAATAATTTTATAATACTAGAATTTGATTTTTATTTTTGAGAAGTGGATTCGATTTTCACATTAGGGTGGGGTAAAATCATGCTCTCTTTCGTGCGTGGGTTTGGCATCGTCCAAAAGAATTTTCCTTCCGCCGACGAGCGTGCAAAATCATTGGACATCTGCAGTTTACGTTACATTGGAGGGACACCCAACGACCCCTCTGACTCGCAAAAAGGCCAAACTTGAATGCAATTTTCACGAGTTTCAAAGCGCACGAGTTTCAAAGCGAAAATGCTGACCTTGATGAACCAAGTACGTCACTGTGACTCTGATGGCGCAGCCAATGAAAAGCCCGCGAACTTCCAAGAAATTATGACAGCGTTGAAGACGAAGACCTCGACCTCGTCAAAGTCGTCTCTTCGCATCATACATTGCTCCTTGTCATCGTACGAATATGAATGATGTACGGAAGTTTATTTTTTAATATAAAAATAAGAATAATAAATAAATAATAAAAAATTATAAAATTTAATTTTATATGCTTAATTTATAATTATATATTCAAATTTATAAATAATAAACTTTTAAAATAAAATATAAGAGCTTAAGAATGTGATATAAAATTAAATAATTTCATTAAATTATATTTTTAAATTATTTAAAATATTTTTATAATGAAAAAATTTTATATTATATTTATATTATTCAATGATATTGATGATTAAGTTGTAGTGAATGGAAAAATACAAAAAATATATAATAAAATAAATAATAAAAATAAAAATAGAATGTGAAATCATCTACAATTGGCAATATAGTACTTGGAAAGTGATATAAAGAAAATGTTGATAAAATTTAAAGAAATAAATTTAATTTTAATTTATTAATTTTTTTAAAAGTAAAATTTTTAATTATACAATTCAAATAATTCTCTCTAAATTAAAATTTTAAGTTGTTTAAAATATTTTTATATTAAAATTAAATATATATATTATTTAGTAATGTTATTGACTAAGTTGTAGATAATGAAATTGGATATGAAAAAGGAAAAAAAATGAAAATTATTGATTGTAACAAATAAAAGGAACAAGTGAGTTTTAAAGTAATATAAGAGTTAAAAGTAAAATATATTTTAAAGTAATATAAGAGTTAAAAATAAAATATATCATGTTGTATTTATATTTTTTAATAACATTAGCATATAAACTATAAATAACAAGATTAATATTAAAAAAGTATGCAATAAAAAAAAAGATGACATGGCTATAATATTAAGTACTATAAGAATTAAAAATACCAATGTAGTTAAGTAAATTAATTATATCAAATATTTAATTCATTTAAATTATTTTTAATAAAGAATATATTATATTTCATTTATATTACTTAGTGATATTAGCATGTGGAGTTTAAAATTTATCCACTAATAATATAAAATATTTTATACCATTAATAAATAAGAAGAAAATATATCATTTAAAAAGTAGTAATAATTAAAAATTTTGACTATAATAAATGAGTTTTAATAATTTTTTATTAATATGATAATATATTGATGAGTAACAATGTTAAATTAATTTATACTAACAATAAATTAAATTTAAATCCTAATATATGAGTTGTAAATAACATAAGTGAACATAAAAAAAAAGCAGGAAGTGAAACAATAGATGAGTTGTGAAATCTTGATAATATTGATAAAGTTTAAATAAATAGTTTTAATTTTAAATTTTAAATACTTTATTAAATAATGAAATTTTTAGTTAATTATTTAAACTAAAAATTTCATATATATAATAGAATATAAATGAAAAGAAAAGAGACAATTGGTAAACTATCCACTAATATAAAAGTCAAAA
Source organism: Sindora glabra (assembly GCA_020226215.1). NCBI lineage: Eukaryota > Viridiplantae > Streptophyta > Magnoliopsida > Fabales > Fabaceae > Sindora > Sindora glabra. The sequence continues at coordinate 15,083,716 of CM035229.1, read as the reverse complement.
ATAAAAACTATAACCAAGTAGTTCAATTGAATTAAAATTTTAATTTATTCAAAATAAAAAAATTGTATTATGTTATGTGTACAATTCTTAATGATATTATTATTTGAATTATAAATAATAGGATTATAATCTTTAATGAAAAAAAATGCACATCATGCAATGTGGCAAATAAAAAGAAGACCATGTGATTGTTATATTAAATAGTATAAGAGTTAAAAAAATAAAATACATAGTTAACAATTCAATAAAAAATGTAACTTATTTTAAATATTTTTGTAACAAAAGTAAAATATATCGTGTTATACATATACAAATTAATTATATTAGCATCTAAACTATAAATAATAGAAATTAAATATAAAAAATATAGAATAAAGTAGCTAAAAAAATTAAGTAATGTGTAAATTTATAGCCTTTGACAAATCCTTAGTTCATATATATTTAATTTTCAATGTAGCATTTAAAAATTGATATTAAAAAAATATTAAAAACTTTAAATAAATAAAATTTGATTTTTCATGTTTAAATATTTTTACTAAGAATAGATTATGTGACTAATTTTTTCAATTAATTTTTTATATTAGAGTTTTTACTTATTTTAAATGTTTTTATAATAAAATGAAATATATCATACTTTAATTTTAATATTTAAGTTGTAAGTAACAATAATGCTCATAAAGGGAAAAAATATGCAATCAAGCAAATAAAAATAGGAGAAATAATGAGTGAGTTGTAAAAAAATATATAAAAGTTAAAATTATATTATATAGTTAAGTAATTCAATTAAATTAAAGCCTAATCTTTATTTAAAATATTTTCAAAAATATAAAATATATCTAGTTATACATATATATATATATATATATATATATATATATATATATATATATATATATATATATATATATATATAGTCTGCATTATAAACAATATGGATAAATATAGAAAAAGAAATACAAGAAAAATATGCAATAAATAAATAAAAGGAATAATAAAAGCGTTATAAGATAATATAAAAGTTAATAAGTACTTCAATTAAATTAGATATTTATAACTTATTTAAAATATTTTTATGATAAACATAAAATATATTATATTATATTTATACAATTCAATGATATTGATATCTAAGATAGAAATAATAAAATTGAGCATAAAAAATATAATAATATTGATAAAAAATAAAAGAGTGCATTAGTTGTGAAATTTTGACAAAATAGTAATTGTTGTAATTTAAATTGAAATATAGCACTTAAAAATTGATATTAAGAAAATATATACAAATTTAAATAAATATGTTCGATTTTAATTTTTCAATATTTTTATTATTAATAGTATATATGGTCATATATTTCAATTAATATTTTCTTTATTAAAAATTTAACTTATTTAATATATTTTTATAATAAAATTATATTTATCATACTATATTTATATTATTTTATGATAATCGTATCTAGGTTTTAAATAATAGTAATCGACAAAAAAATATGCAATGAAACAAGTTAATTGAAGAAAAAAAAAGGAGGAACAATGAATAAGCTATACAATAAGATAAGTGTTAAAAATAAAATACATGAAGAAAGTTATTGATGCTTTTTTTTTTTTCAAGAAGGGCTATTTTTTAAAAAGCCCAATATATTAGCCGAAAGTATGTAGTAGTACTGTCCAATACTTGTGGCGGCAAAATGCCAAGCAAAATAACAACACCACATAGAACAGACAATAATTAGGCAGGAAAATGAAAAAATGAAGGCCTAATGGCCTAACATGCCAAAAGCAACAAACAATATGAAATGGAGAAGTAAAAGTGTATTTTAGCTGTATAGATATAGATATAAATAGATAAATATAGATGTTGCTAGCTCAGCACCAAGCAATTTTTTTTAGTGAAAATCAATATACTCCGATATATATATACATATATATACATGCTTTTATATTTACAAATAAATATTATAAAAAATTATTATAAAATTAATATAAATTATATAGTTAAAAATTACAATTTAAAATATAAAGCACTCTAAAAATTTATAAAAAAAAATTTATTAAGAATATAAAATATATTTAAATTAAAAATTATTTTATATTACATAAATATTTTATTTAGAAATAATTTTAAATCTACTGTGTTCAAACCATCAACTAATAATAAGAACATTAATGAAATTATAAAATTAATAATTTAAAATTTAATATAATTTAAAATGTAGTAAGAAATCTATTGTAATAATTATTAAATTTAATTAACAATATGAAAGGATAATATTATAAATAAAATATTTTAAAAATATATTTATAATATAAAATTTAAATATATATTTATTATAAATTAATTTAATTTCAATAAAATAAAGTACTAACAAATATAACATTTATTTATTGAATTTTTTTAGATGTTATTTTGGAAGGAAAATTTTTTTTATTTTGAAAAGACAATTTACAAGTTGCAGGAGTTTTAGGATGAATATATAGATAAATAAGCATTATAATTATAATTATAATTATAAAAATATTATATAAGTATATAAGAACACTACAACAATTTTTAATATGGGTATATATAAATAATTCATTCAGAATATAAATATATTTGAATAAATAAATAAATAATTATAAGATTTTTAAGATAAATATTAAATATGATTTATTAGTAAATTATAAATTTTTTTATTTATTTACAAGAGGAAAGAAAATTAAATAACTATAATATATTAAATTTAGAAAAAATAAATTAATCTAATAAAATATGAAGATGATAGACATTTCATTAAATGTTCTTGAACATGAATTTTTTTTTAAAACTATTTTGGGAGAAAAATTTTAAAGTAAAAGAGTTTCAACTAAACCCCCATTTAAGTCTTTAAGACACGAGAATTGCATTAATTTAGTCTTTATTTAAATTGTTTTCACAATTCCATCCTTTACAAATGTAGCTACATCTACTCTGGTTCTCAAGTCTATCTATTGTTAGTGTGCTTTAACAGAATGCTTACATGACCAATACAATTGCTGATGTGGATAAGATTATTTTTAACCCACTTCATCCAACAAAAATGTTCTCATAGCACGACTAGTCCATTTGGATATCTTAATGGAGAAGAAATAGCTTTTACATTAAGTTTGCGGTACATGATGATGAACTTGGACTTGCTTTACTTGATTCTTGTTAGGGTTGATGAAGGTGAAGAGGAAGCAAATGGTGAGTGAGAACGAAGTGGTGATGCTCAGCGGATTGTTGGTAGCACATTTCTGGAGATTAAAGTTAGGGGAGTTTTAGTGTGATTCCCATGTATTGAATGCCAATCGCTGAAGATCAAATTAGGGCATTTTAGGCTTAACGATAAGTATGATGATGAGGTCTATGGTGAAGATGAGAAGAGTAAGGAAGGAGAAGAAAAGAAACAGGCAGTAGCAACAGCCTTTGAAGGAGGCCAAGGAAAAAGAGTGAGACGATGTCATTGGATAGTAGTGGTAGTGTTCTTGTTGACATTAGTGGTGATGGTGGCCATTTGAGGAAGAATGTGGTGGCGGGCTTGATGGTGGTGCTGGGGGTCACTATCTGTTTTCTCCATTTAGTTGAGGATGGGGATGGTAATGTTGGTGTACGTTAATTCTTGTGGTCATTTTTTCCACTTCATTTCTCTATCTTACTTTCTTTGTCTGTTTGGCTTAGCTTGTTTCTCTGTTCCTACGATTTGCCTTATCTTTATTTCACTAACATTATTATCTTACAACCCAATTCTTATTAGTTGTTAGTTGCCATTCTTATTTTGTTCATCATTGTGTATCAATAGCCTACAAAAATCAAAATTTTATAAAAATGATAACCCTAAATGAATTATGTGAAAAAAAGTAAATTTAACTATAGAAATATAATTTTATTATTATCTGATGGATCAATTTGTAATGAATGAAAAATTCTAAATTTGATGTAGATCACGAACTATTTAAAATCGATCTTAATAATAAATTTCAATAAAGATTTGCTATTCTTATGAACCTAGATGAGAATTATTGGGAAGCTTTTTCACATTAATGGAAAGTGTTCAAAATCAATTTTAGAGTTTAAAAGTTGTTAGTTGTTAGTTATCAGTTGTCATTCTTATTTTGCTCATCATTGTGTATCAATAACCTACAAAAATAAAAATTTTATAAAAATGATAACCCTAATGAATTATGTGAAAAATAATAAATTTAACCAGTAGACATATAATTTTATTATTACTCGATGGATATATTTGTAATGAATGAAAAATCTAAATTTGATCTAGGTCACGAACTATTCACTGATCGATCAGTAATCATAAATTCCTAATAGAGATTTACTACTCTTATGAACCTAAGATGAGAATTTAATTAGGAAGTTTTTTGACATTGATGGGAAGTATTCAAAATCAATTTTAAAGTTTAAAAATAATGGTCTTTATTTATATTAATAACATTAATAGGTCAACCTATCAGCTGAAAACCATCTGTTACCTCATTATTAGGTTAGAAAATCATTAGGTGTAAATTATTTAGTCATTTTATATTAGATAAAACTCTATTACATCTTATTTTATTATTAAATTAATAGGTATATAATAGAAAATCTAATATTATCAATTCTCCTTACTCTAAACCAATTTATAATTTAGTAAATCTTATCTAAAAATAAATTGAGCATGGACTCATTTTAAAGAAACAATAAAAGGAAAGAGAGAACTGTGGCATTAAAACTTTAGTAATAGTTTTAAGTAAAACCGTAGGCTAAGAACTTGGATGAGGGTGAAGAAAAAGATTTATCTAGTGTAGTCCTAATATTTATTCAAACCGTTCCTTTAATGGCATCCAAGGAAGACATGATGCATTTGGTCCTCATGTGATAAGTTGCTATTGATCGAACAGGGGAGTTGAAAAAATTGGGGTAATTGAAATAATAAAGAATTTGGGGACTTAACATCATTATTTAGCTTGATACGATGCCATTTTTGTGGGATGAAAAGGATTAAAATCAACCTTATCCACGTCAATAATTGAGTTAGCCACCTTAGTAGGGGTGGGCATTTTTGCATCACCCGTGAAAACTCGACCAAAATAATCAGACAATGAGCAGACAATAATGGGTGAGAAGAAGCCAATGGGCAGAGACGGACTAAACCTTCACTGAATTTCAGCTTTGCAGTCAATGACAAATGGGCGTTTTCAAACTCGAAGAGAATTGAGACCGACCGATTAATGAATGAAACAGCATAGTCTCATTCACTCCATTGGGTTTTGTGTGTGTCCTTGATACAAGAAAGTCTTTTCATCCTTATTTTTGTTCTTCTAGATTTTCCTCTAAATTCGAAACCCTAGCATAGCAAAACCCTATTTATTCGATTCCATCTCATTGTGGCATCACCTCTCATCAGTTCCCCTTCTTTAGCTTCACACATGACTGGTTATTTCTGTAATCTGTTTCTATAGCATCCGTCACTCAGTAGATGGCATTCATTGGTATTGTGATGCAACATAAAGAAAAAGAAATGCAAGAAGAAAATTAAAGGTGCTTACTGCTTAGATCGGCATCAGATATATGTTATTGTAAGTGATTTTCTGTTTATTTATTCCTTATTTCTAATTCAGATGTTTCTATTGTGAAAATGATTTCCTATTTTTTAAGGGAGTGATTTTACCAATAAGCTACGAAGGAATACTTGGTTGCCATTTATTGAGAAATAGCTGGGAAAATAAGATTTTAATAGAGAATGTATTGAAGTGGACTTGTTGGTTGCATATTTTTTCTCTTATTTTCTTGTTTTTTATTTGAGTTCTAATCATCCTTGCATCTTTTGTTCTTCTTCTCTCCATAATTCAAATATTTCCTATTAATTGAACTTATTTTTCAGATATTCAATTTGATTCGAATAAAATCGCTTTAAACCGTTGTTTACAGTTTTATTCGGGTAAATAGCTTTCTTCGGTCGAGTTCGGATGACAAAAAAAATTAATAATTACAAATGGTCGGTTGGTTAAATGGTACAAAACTGATCATAACTTATCGTTAGCTAGCCCTACACCTTAGACTCCATCAAGTAACGTCAAAAATTCATTGGTGTATGTTAATGGCAAATGGGCCTAAGGGTCAAATTATATGTAATTGCAAATATGAGGAATGAAATTGAGAGAGCAATTTAAATAGGAATTAAATTGATGTAACTCCCAAGGATTAGAAATGGGTGTTTAGTCAAGAGTTTCACAATAAGATATGAATAGATATTGATATATAAGCATTCTAATTATAACTATAATAATATTAGGTAAATATATGGGAATACTTATAATAATTTATAATATGAGTGTATATAATAATTTATTAAGAAATTAAAATACATTTGAATAAAAAATAAATAATTATAATATTTTTAGGATAAATATTAAATATAGTTTATCAGTAGATTTTAAAATTTTTTCAATTTATTTAAAAGAGGATAGAAAATTAAATAATTATAATATATCAAATTTAGAAATAAAGTAAATCAATTTAATTAAAAATAAAAATAGCACACATTTTATTAAATACTATTTGACATGAATTTTTTTGAAAAGTATTTTAAGAGGGAAATTTGTAAGTATAAGAATTTTAAAGAAAGATATAAATTGATAAATAGATAGGTAGATATACATAGATGAGTGTTATAATTATAATTATAATTATAATAAAATATTAGAAAAATATATAAGATCACTGTAACGATTTATAAATATATATATATAATAATTTATTAAGAATATAATATGTATTTGAATAAAAAATAAATAATTATAAGGTTTTAAGATAATTATTAAATATGATTTATTAGTAGATTGTGAAATTTTTTTATTTATTTAAAAGAGGATAAAAATTAAAATAATTATAATGTATTAAATAAAAAAAGTAAATTAGTCTAATCAAATATAAAAATAACATACATTCCATTAAATATTCTTTGATATGAATTTTCTTTTAGGTTATTTTGGGAGGGAAATTTTCTGATAAAAGAGTTTTAAAGAAAATTTCTTAGGGGGAAGAGTTTCAGAAAAAAAATATAAAAAGATAGATTTTCATTTTTCTTATATTTACTTTTTATTCAGTATTTTTTTTATAGATTATAGAATTTATACTTTGTTGAATTCCATTATTTATAAGAAAAAATTCTTTTAAAAGGTGCAATAAATATTTATCTTCCAATTAAACGACTTTTATTAAAGGTAAATGCTTGGATTGAATGTTTCAGCATATTCCTACCGGTACTTTTTTTTGTTAAATTATGTTAAAAAAATATGATTTATTTCCTAAAGTTTACATTTTAATTAGGATAAAATACCCTTTTAAAATTTAAATTTGAACATTTTACCCCATAAATTATTTCAAAAAAATTAAGATAGTCAAGTTGGAAATTAACTTCAATGAAAAATGAGTGAGTTATCTTAAATGCAAATTGTAAAGATATGTTTTGACCAATTGGCCGAGTTCCTCTTACGGGCTCCAAGCCCGATTCTCGACTCAGATCAATGAATGAACCCGTTTCGCTTATATTAAAACGTAATATGAGAGAGCAACATAAAACTCGAACCCTAAATATAATACCAGTGAATCTAAGGTAAAATCACTCAACCAACACTATTCCTTATTATGAAAATATATAATTTCATATTTTAGTATTAATTAGATTGTCAAAATTTATCCCCACTTAGTATATAATAAAGTGACAATTTTCTTATCAAATTTTTACCAAATATAAATAACTTAATAGGAAACAAATAAAATTTTATATGACTAAAAAATTAATAACATTCAAATATGTATTAAATAATTTTATATAAATTTAATATTATTATATAAGTATAATATATACACATTAATTAAACAAGTTTAATAATAATTATTTAAATCTATGATTATGATTATGTGTTTTTCAAGTAAAATACCCTTATATTAGATGATGAAAGTGTTATAATAGATAATAATAACAATTGTAAATTTGATCTTTTTCAAAAGTATATTTTTCAACATCATATATATAAATGAACTAATTCAACTATCTTGTTTAACGAATTCATTTGATCCAATCTTGATCTAATTATCTTATCAAATTGAAAATTGAATTGAATTTTAAAATATTGATGCTCTGTTAACTATCTCTTATCTTCTCTTTTTTCATCTTTTATTGTCTCTTATTGTCTGTTTTCCTTTTCCCCTTAACCTAGAGGGAGTAACTTGTCCCAAATTTAGTAACCTGGGGGTGGAGTACATTTTTTACCAATTTTTCATTACATTATTATAATTCATCTATAATTATTTTAAAGATCTTCTAATTCCTTTCCTCAGCGATTCCTCACCAAAGTCATTTTGTCCGAGCACCCCTTGCGTTCATAGCACTTCTAACTTTAAGGGACAAAGTGTATTTTTCCTCTCTAGAAAAAGATTAAGATTAATGTAATTTTTATAATAGATATTTGAAGTAAAATTATTTGAATTTGGATTGATAATTTCATGGAATGCAAATTAGGTTTGTCTGAATACACGTTTGTTGATAAATTTTTATTCATTCTAGTTTTGAACTCAAAAGGATATTGTAGCTGATTTACATCTTTGAAAATTGATGTAAATATAATAAATATAATATCCAAAAAAATTAAAAATTGAATTAAGTTTTCAAAATTATGCAATACGTGTGTTTATTGTTTAATTAAAATTAAACTAGCTTAAATAAACATAAAACTAATTAAAAAGAATTAACTGAATTAAAATTTAGGTTAAATTCAATCAAAATAATTTTCAATAACTTATAAAAAATTAAAGAAATTTTATGGACATTCATATTACATATAATGGATTTTAAATTTAATTTGCTTATCACTATTATTTTTTGCAATTCCTATATGTTTCAAATACGTAACTCTTTGTTATAATTATAGCTTCGACTATTTTAACTCCATAAATTTGTTAAACTAATTAAGTTATGCATCTCAAATTGTTACCTCATCTTAAAGGGTATCGTTCCACGATTTAAACTGGTTAATACTTAATGGAGTTACATTATCATACTCGCCCTCTATCCCGAAACTCCCTTCAGAAAAATGATAGTATCTCAAATTTAACCAAAAAAAAATTCTCAAAAGAAAAATATTCAGTCCTGTTTGTTTATTATTTTTTTAAAAAAATTATTTTTACTTTTAAAAATAAAAAATCTATTTAACAACCTATTTTTAAATTTATTTTGATAAATTATTTTTCAAATATATAACTTAAAAATAGAAAAGTAGAAATAATTTTTTTTTGATATTTTCTTAATTCATTCTTTTATTCCTAATATTAATTTTATAATTATATGAAATCTTTTCTTATTTTCAATATCAAATACTCTCTAATATTTATTTTTTTAATTCTAAAAAACCTTTTTAAAATAATTTTATAAAATATAAAAATAAAAATATATCCAGATATGCTTGAAAAAAAAGACATTGCTGAATACACGTGGGCCAAAGCCAATTTGAGCGGATTGTACGCGTCACAATTTTTTTTCAGCATAATTTCCTTTTTCCGTTGACGTGAAATTCTTATAAAATATTTATATTAGTTTTATTTTTATAAAATATGAATTCATTTAGTTTTATCTTTAAAGAATAAAACTAAAAATTTAGTCTTTATATAAATATGAATAAAAATATAAAAATAATATAAAATATTTTATTAAAAAGTGAGAAATAATAAATTTCTAAGATTTACAACGGAAGATTTACCCCTTTCTTATAATGATTGGATTAGTAATGCACATGAGGCTGCTTAAGGAAATAGTTATTAAATTCAGATCGATTCGTAGATTCGTTTGGTTCAATCGATAAACCAATAAATTGATAGTTGATTCGGTATAAATTATATTAATAAATTAATATTATATATGAACGAGTAAAAAATTAATTTATTTAATTATTTTTAATTAAATTGATTGAATCGTTATATTATATTGAATTAGTAATTTTTAAAAAAATTTAATTTATTTGATTATAAAATTTTATATGTCTTCAAAATCTTTTCTTTTTATTATTATATATTTATAAATCATAATATACACTTATTATTTTTTATATCTTTATATTATGTGTGATTGAACTAATAATTCATTAATTAAATCAGTGAAAATACTAAACTTTTGTTCCGTTTAACGTCCGATTTTAACACCAATGCTCAAGGGTGCTGCCTTCACGCCTAGAACTAGAAGCACACGTGAGCCCCGTTACCCGGGTGAGCCCACACGGCCGGCCACAAATGCGTTTCGATGTACAGCTGGGGACGTGTAGGCCGCATTTTTAATCCCCTCTCTCTCTCTCTCCGCGTCTCCCCCCGCCCCCGTCCCCCCCCCCCCCCCCACCCAACACACACAGAGATATATATATATATATATATATATATATATATATATATATTAGTAAAAATTTAATTAAAATATAGTTAACAATTCTAAGATAAAAATTATTTTTTTATTAATTTTATTCAACTTTATATAAGTAATTAATTTTAAATTCAAATACCACATTAATTAGATGTTATTTTTTAATATAATTATTATCATTAATATTAATATTTAATAACATAATTTATAATAAAATAATTTTTTAATGACAATATATTTTTAATTTACTACCTTACAACATAAAATATTTTAAAAGTAGTAATTTTATATAACAAATGAATATTTATTTTAATAATATAATATTATAATTATATATTAATTATTTATAAAGAAGATCAAATGAAATGTTAATTAATATATAGCCAATATCTCTAAGAAAAAAAATTATCTCTCGACTTATTTTATTCAACATTCAAGTAGGTAATTGATTTTAAATTTATTTTATCAAAAAAGTTAATTTTGAATTCAAATATCATATTAATTAAATGCTATTTTTTAAGATAATTATTACCATTAATATTAATATTTAATAACATAAATTATGATTAAAATAAATGTTTTGTAATGACAATATTATATATTTTTTATTTACCATGTTACAATATAAAATAAACTTTTAAAAATAAACATTTGAAAGTAATAATTTTATATTACAAATAACTTGCTAAAATCCATAAGTTATGATATATATATATTGACTAAAATTCAATATTTTGATATTAAATATTTTATATTTTTTTAATTCATATAGAAGAAAAGAATAACTTTTAGCTGGAAAATACCAATGGTTAACTCATATTTAGTATCTTTTAAAAGATGCATTATAATAAAGTTCTTTTTTAAAATATAATTAAAAATATAAAATAATATATAAATAAATAATGTGTAGTAAATATCGAAATGATGACTCTGAAGTGATTGAAAGTAAAGAAAAAAATAAAATATAAATATAATATAGAAAGATTTTTATGAGAATAAAATAAATAAGTAGTTATAAATTCTAATAATAGATAGAAATTTAAATTTAAATTTTTATTAGGTATTGATTTAATATTGAAAGGATAAATATTTTTTATTTCATAATTTCTCTTTCAGGTGAAGAAGAAATGATAAAATAAATTTTCATTAAAAAATAATAAATTAACATATGATAAATTATAAAAATGACACTTGTCATAATAGGAAGTAAAAAATATTATGATTAATATATAATATAGGGAAAACTACATTTTACCCTCTTCACCTATGGGGTTGTTGAATTTTACCCCATTCAACTATAGAAACTTGAATTTTACCCCTTCAACTTTATAAAATCTTGAATTTTCCTCTACCGTTACCAAGTTAACGATTATAACACTTAGTGGTTGTTTTATAAAACTTAACGGTGATTAAAAACTGATGCTATTATCTTAGCGACAGTTTATAACTGTTGGTAAGTGAAAAAATTTTCAAAAATGAGTGAAAATAGCGACGGTTTTAATCGCTACTATCATTATTTCACTTAGTAGTAATTTTCCTAATAGATTTCATTAAGTTAGTAACGTTAGGGGTAAAATTCAAATTATATAAAGTTTAAGAGGGTAAAATTTAAGTTTTCATAGTTGAAGAGGGTAAAATATAGTTTTCCCTATAATATATAGATATAGATAAGAGATAATAGAAACAAATAATGATGATTAAATTTTACATTAATAATTAGAATTAAAATATTAATAAAAATCATATAATCAATTACAATGGTATGTGATTATTTAAAAAAATCACAAATATTTTAATATTAAATTTGATATTCATAATTTATTCCTCTCACTCTCACATAAAAATATTCCTCTCATTATATATATATATATATATATATATATATATATATATATATATATATATATTAAAGGATTTAGATTTAAGTTCTAGGCATAGCCAAAAATAAAGTATATAGCAGATTTTAAGTTTAAATTCAAGGTATAATGAAAAATAAAATTTTTAATATAGCATCGCACATTACTATATCACGAGAATACCGGTTGCATCCTTCACCTTTGATATTACTCAAATTTGTGGCCATACTTTGATATTTACAAGGAAAAATTGATTCTGCTGTGCATAATATAGAAATTTTTACATTTACAATTTTTTATGAAAGATAATTATTTGTGAAAAGTCATTAATTGTAAAAAATTTTGTGACGCAAAATTTGTTGAGTGTTGGAGCATTTTGTACATTTATTACGTTCAAAATTTATACAAATTCTTTTTTACAAATTTAGCATATAAAATATAAAACTTCAGAAATTTTTCAAGAACTCATTGAGTACCTAAAGTAATGCACCCAACCATTGGCTTTTTTAATTTATGACTTATGATTTGAAACTGATCTGTTTGCAAATGACTGTCTACATAGTATAGAAACTTAATCAATTGAATTTAGTCTTCAATTTTGTCTTGTCTTTGTTTTGAAATGATTTTAAATTCCAATTTTAATATATTTTCATTTTCTTATCAGGGACGGCAAGCTGCTATGCAGTAAAAACAGAAAGTCGTGTAGTTTTTGTTTTTCCAATAATTGTCTGACCTTGAATTAATCCTGATAATCAGAGAAAGATTTTTTTTTACTAAACAGAGAAAAGCAAAGCAAGGCAAAGCAAAAATAAAAGAATATTTTTTAGAAAAAGGAAATTCTAGCGGCATTAACCCCAATTACATGAACTAACATTAATATACGAAGATCAGAAAGGGACTTCAACAAAATGTTCACGCCCAGATTGAGGGACCTACAAATTGTTTACCAATTTGCGCGCACAAGACCTGTTGGATCATGGTTTCGGGTCGCCCAAAATGGGTCCATACCCCGATCCATACCCTGACCCAATAAACGCCTATAAATAGGCAGATGAAGGAAGTAAATAGGTTGGTCAGAAATCATTTCCTCATAACTTCTTACAAATTCTCTCTCTTTTCTCTCTGCATACAAAAGGAAGATTTAGTTCGTGAACAAGTTATTTTTCCGAAGTGATTAACAATTCGACCAATAAAAACAAATACAAGATCCTGAATATTTCCGCTGCGTAGTTTCAGAATTTTGGTATGTATGAATCCTGAATTTCATATTTTATATTTTTCCTACAAGACCCTTTTTGAAGGTATAGGAAATAGAGATTTGTCGATTTCTCACAAGTAGGTTGCGATAATGAATAAGAAGAGAGCAATACTTTGTGTTGGAAATGTTCTCATCCTGCAACATATTTACTAGCACCCTTGAATCTAATTATAAGATTATCAATTGAAGACCCATCTCCTAAGCTAAAGTGAGGCCGTCTATACCCTGTCCCCCCACAATTTAGCTTTAAGCAAATTACAGTGGCCTAAATTTCAAACAAAATTACCCAACTAATCACCTTTATAATTTCTCAATAATCCAACACATCTTGCTTTAACTGGAATTATTTTTTATTGCACCATGACAATTTACTTTAGTCCAACCAATTGGTGGTTTACTCCATAAAATATAAGTCGCTTCATACTTTTAAATGATAGAAACTCCTTCCTATAATGCTCTTGGCTGTGTGCAACTCTCTCATGTATGTCAGTATGCTTTAAAATAGGTTCTGGACTAAGGAAAAGCTATCATCAAATATCATTTTATTGTGTCAAAACCAAATGTACCATAACGACTTCCTTAAGGAATAGCCCATTTTATTTCAGGATGTTTGCCAAATAAGTTATTCATATTATAATGAAACCAGTCTTGCATATTAAGAGAGAAAAACATAGCTTGGCGCTTAATAGCTACTATAGCTAGCCATAAGCTCCTAGCCAAAAATACAATCTCTAAATATGTTGATGGCACCTTCAACTTGAGCATTGCAAATATAGTAGTTTGAGCTTCCTATTCTTGGTTTGCTTCTTTCATTATTTGTTAGTATTTATTATTGTATGCTTTCCATAAGAAAGACTGCACCCTTTCTGGCCTTTCTAACTTCTACATAGACATCTAGATCTAACTTTCATCCCTTGATTGTTGAGTTTTTGGCAGCTTATAAGCACTACTAACTATGAAAAAGCCATATTTGTTAAGGGGCCAACTAACTGTATTGGGGCCATTTTGGAGGCAAGGTGATGGCATTGCATGGAACCATAAAAGGACAGACTTTGGTAGAAGCGAGTTTAGGTTATCTAGGTCCTAACTATCATCCTTCTCTACATACTAGGACATTGGTGTAGCAATAATGTTCTTTATGACTTCAACCCATACATGGTCTTTCAAGCATAAATTATCTAACCACACGTCACTCCAAAAATGAGTTGACAATTCATCCCTTACATTCCAAGCAATGCCTTTCTCTAAATGATGGCTAATCTTGCTAAAAGCTTTCCATAATGGAGAATTTGAATTTTAAAACTCAAAGCTATCATTTACAATCCTTGATGCCTATACTTATTAACAAGAACTCAAGCCCATAATTCAGAAGATGTAGTCCAAAGTTTCTAAGCTATTTTTAGCAAACATGCCTCATCCATCTCTCTAAAACTCCTAAAACTTAGCCATCCCAATTACTTTGGAAGACATATCTTATCCCATGTACTAAGATGCAATTTTTGCTCACCAGGATTGTATCCTCACACAAAAGCACACTCATATTTCTCAATCTCATTAATAGTTGAAATTGGAAATGATGCTACTTGCATGGTATAAATCGGGAGTGCCTAAATCATTAATTTCACCAAAACCACCCTTCTAGCCATAAAAAGGCACTTTGTCTTCTAGCTAACTAATCTATGTTTCATTTTCTTCATTAGGTGGTTATAAGTATGCTTGGTGATTTTTTTATAAATCAAAGGAATCCTAAGATACATCCCTAAATTAGAGGAATAAGTAAATCTGATTTTGAATGAATCCCATCTCTTAGTTCTACTAAAGACATTTCTAAAGAAAAAGATATAGGATTTTGTGCTATTAATCTGTTGACCTAACAACTTGCAAAAATTACTAAGATAATGTAATATAGTTTCCATTTATACCTTTGAAGCTCCTCCAAAAAGTAGGAGATCATTAACAAATATTATATGAGATATGGTTAGTTTAGACCTTTCAACTCATATAAGAACCCATTTACTAGTTACCACTACCTCACAAATAATGCAAGAGAGTTTGTCCATGCATAACATAAAGATATAGGTAGAAAATGGATCTCCCTACCTAACTTTACTTAAAGGCAAAAGTTTTCAATTTTGTTTTCATTCCATAATATGTTCAAAGAAGAAATGGTAATGCATTTTATAATAAGATTCACCATATTACCTTGCATATTCATTTCACATAGCACTTTCTTGATAAAAATCCAAATTTAGATGATCATATGTTTTCTTCAATTCTATCTTAGTTGCAAAATTTTTTTTTTTCTGCTTCTTATTCTTTGCATCATTGAATCATTTTTTGGGCAATGATAATGTTATTTTGGATACAATGACCTAGAATAAAACTAACCTAATAAGGAGATATTAACATGGTTAACAAAGATTTTATCCTACTCACAATCATTGTTGTCACACACTTATATAGGGCATCACACAAAGAAATTAACCTAAATTGGTTTATAAGCTCTAGCTTCTTAATTTTTGAGATTAAGTTAAGCAAGGTTTTGTTCACTTCATTAAA
Organism: Sindora glabra; assembly: GCA_020226215.1. NCBI lineage: Eukaryota > Viridiplantae > Streptophyta > Magnoliopsida > Fabales > Fabaceae > Sindora > Sindora glabra. The sequence goes on along the minus strand of CM035229.1, from coordinate 15,067,640 downwards.
TTCACTGCCATAAAAAATGCCTTTGAAAAAATGGAAAATATTATCACCTACCACATCCAATTCTTTTGGTAGAAAAAAGCTAGGTATTTATCATTACCTCAAGCTTTAGTGTTTCCTATGGAAAAAATTATATCTTTAATTTTTGTATTCCTAATAGGAATAAATAATTGGCCTTTTTAGACCTTATTAATAATTAGAAATTTCATCATGGTGTTGATAGGCATTTGTGTCTCATAATCTTAGCCAAATAAGTTTTTATAAAAATTTCCAATCATATTGGCCAAATCCTTCTTGTTTTCGACCCAATTACCCTTATGATCTTGTAACATGTTAACTATGTTTTAACTTCTTTTAGTAATGAGTTTTGGTGTGGTAGTAGCTAGTATTCCTATCACTTTTCACTAGCCATTTTGATCTTAATTTCTAATGCTATAAAATTTCCTCCTACTTTACTGTCTAGTCTAACTCATCTTAAAGTTATTTTTTCAATTGGATAGGGAAAAGGTTTTTTTTCTCTCTCTCTCTTAAGCTCTCTTAATTTGGTCTTTTTTCAATTTTTTATACGATCAAAAACATTTTTATTCCAATCTCGAATAATCAAAATGAAATATTTAAGAATTTTAATGATATTCATCACCTTATTCCATTGCATAGAAAGAAAATCATGAAATTTTTTATAAGATAACCAAGCCATTTCAATTTCAAATAAAAAAGATTAATTTTCATTACTTACTTGTCTACTTCCAATATTGATCATAATAAGGTGATGGTTAGAAAAAGCTTAAGGAAGAATTTTGACATATTCTTATCTAAATATGTTCCTTTAAATAACATTGCAAAATGCTCAATCTAGTTTTTTCAAAAAGTTATTGATATCCCCTTTAAGTTAGGCTTATCCATGTAAGACACCCCCTTAACTCTTAACCTCCACCAAATTACAACTATTAATTCTATTATTGAAAATATGAGCTTTGTTGCAATTGAAAAAAGAACCATATTTCTTTTCAAAAAGGTCTTTTATATTGTTTAGATCTCTTATCGTAAGCTAACCATAAAAATATTATTACTAATATTTTATACTTCTCCTTATAGAATTATTTTTATCTCTAGGTCAGATTAGCTTAGGCAACTATAAAAAACCATTTCTTTCCACTTTTTGGCTTAATTTTGACATGAATAAATTGAAAATTTAAAATTATTACCTTAAATGCAACTGCATGTTATTTTCAAGTGAGTCAAGTTCCACCCAAGCAACCATTTGCTAGAATTAAACTTGTATTGTGAAAATTTAATATTTTAGAAATATCTATCCTTTTAGAAGTTATACCTTTTGTCTCCAATGACACTAAAATCTCAAGAACATTATTACCCGAGATTGTATTTACTTAGGAAACAAAATCCTTTCTCTTCGCACCATGGAAATTCCAAACAATAATTTTGTTTGACATGATTAACTTCAATAAAAATATTTTCTATAAACTTACTGGATCTCCATAGCCCCTACATGAATAGCTTTATCATTGACTTCACATAAGTTCATAACTTCTTTAGTAAGGCTTTGACATTCCTTCTTTCCTTTATCTATATTTTGTAACCTATCTAGAGGTTTCTATGAAAGAGAATTATTTTCCAAGATGTGGTTTATTTGAGAGGACAAAATCTTTGCACCTATGAACTGTACTTAGGGTGTCTTTAAAACATGAAAAACTTATGAAAAATTAGATTTACTTGAGGCATAAACTATTATAGAATGACCTTTCCTAATTAGCATTGCTCATGACTGTTACACTCTTAGAGTTTAAATTTTCAATTATTTATTTATCTATTAATTTTTTAAAAAAATTTAAAAAATTTATGTTATGAGAGGAATGGATTAATTAGCTAATTGTTATGGTAAAATTCAAAATAAAGATTTTATATGAAATGAATAAATTCTAATTAGGAGAATGTCCATGACATATCAAGGAAAGAGAATTAATTGATTAAAAGGGTTTTGAATAAAAATTTAGCATAAATGGAAATAAACTATTAAAGTTGGGGTTGAAAAAGAAAACTTGAAAGGAATTGGTTAAGGAAAGATGCATTGAATAAAGCAACTAAAGATTATAAGTGATTAAAATTAAAAATTTATGTATGGAAGAGATTTAGGCGAAAAATAATGAAATTGCCTTTATCTTTTTAAAAGCCAAAATGTCATAACCAACCTAGCTATAATCAACACAGATCTTGTTTTCTAGTCACCATTAGCCTTTTAAACCTAATATGGCATCATAGCATGCTTATTAATAAATAATTTGATTCTAACTTAGCTAGTTTTATAGAACCATTTATATTTACATGTTCAAAGTAAATATATAACATGGTTTGTTCATAATATTATACAAAATACTAATTTCAACTACCTTTTTTTTAAATCAAAAGAACATATTCCTAAGGTTACTTCATGTGATACTTAAGAAACCTCCTATTGAGAAGCTATTGGTAGTGGCTAGGGAGCTTTCACAAGTTCATATGTAAAACATTTAAATCAAACTGAATGAGACAAAGTCTTAGTGAGCAAATAACCTACTTAAAATCACATGCAAATAAATAACTATTTTTAACCATATTATATTCATTTCATAGGTATCTATAAAAAAATATCAATTGAACAAATAATTAGATAACTTACCTTATGTCTCCCAGATCATTCTTATCCCTTTACAAACTCTATCCTTATTCCTCTAAAGTCTATCTTATCCCTTCATAAATGATTTCTTGAATCTAGTACTAATATCACATTCTTATATTCATATATATATTTTCCCCTTTCCAATCTTATTCCTTTAACAAAACTTACTTTAAAATCATCAATCATATTTATTCATATCATACAACTCAACTACCTTTCATTCATATTTCTATTTATATAGTTAGGTTAAGAGAAATTTCATTACTAATACAACCTTAGAAAAAAAAATCTACAACTTATATATGTATCATAGATTGAATTAGCATGCAACAATATAGAATGACATGGTAATATTCAAGTACCCAAATATAGTACTTAAATACAATCCTTTTGAATGCAATTTCTAAGATAGTACTTGTAACTCCCTTACTTATCAACACCTTAACCCTCATTAAGTAGGTAATTAACGCATACTACTTTGCCTTCTATTCCAAACTACTCGGAATATCTCAAGCTTGCGTATTTCATACAACATGATTAAAAGTCATATAAATATACAAAAGTTCGATTTACAAAATATACATCCGTCACATACAATATCACCAACTATATAAACGTTTACAACTTCAAAAAAATATCATTATCCTCTATCATGAGAGCCTTTAGAAGCATCACCTGGAATGGTTAATAACAATATAGAAAACATAAGAAACAAAGTTTCCCAGTAGCTAGCTATTGCTATAACAACATATCAAGCCATTCCAGATCCTTAAGCAAATAAATCAAACGTTTCAAAATCAAGTAATCATTTATCATCATGTTCAATACCATGCCATTGTAAGAAACATGCACAGCATACAGCAATCATCAAGCTCATTCAAGGACTTATCTCAATATCTAGATGGCCATCACAAATAATCGTACCTAGGCCTATATACAGCATCACGCTGTCTTCCCGGGGTACTCGGGCCAAAGGCCTAACATACAGCATCACGCTGTCTTCCCGAGGTATCGGGCCATAGGTACCGCACACTTGTCATCCCCGGGGAACTCGAGCCATAGGCCTAACACAGTATCACACTGTCTTCCCGGGTTGTGCGCACAACAAAATTCATACACATTCCATACAATGGCATAAAATTCATAAAATCATGTAAATAGAAAACAAAGCTTAAGGATAAAGCTAGCTACCTTTCACAAGCTTCCAACGTGATGTTCCTTTTGCTCTCACTTAAAAACTCCTTTATACTTCCTCTTGCCTTTGCAAGTTGTCACTCTTTAGTCTATACAAATACACATCATAGCTTATATTAGAACATTATCACTTTCCCTATTCCTCATGTATTCTTTACTTTCTTCCACCTTAATAAATGCATACTTAGATACTCTACACTTTGCTTTCAAGCTTTAAAATGACACATATGAACATTAGAAAAGGATTTAAGGGTAAAGCCATGCAAAACATGAAGAAACCAAGCCAAAAAGTTCACTTAACAAAGAACACGGGGGTCCCATACCCCGTGTTCAGGGCCGTGTTCCTTACTGGTTCACTTCAGGGCTACTCGACAAAGAACACGGGGGTGAACACGGGCCGTGTTCTACCCCGTGTACCTTACTGCCCTTCAGTCCTGAGATAAACACGGGGAGTGTTGCACCCCGTGTAGCACACTGATCAGCTTCGACGAGGAACACGGGGTACAACACGGGCCGTGTTCTACCCCGTGTACCTTGCTGATCCTCCGAAAATACTTTAAACACTAAAACTCCTTCCTTCCTTCTTTTCCATATTATGGTTTTGGCTTCTAAAAATGAAAAAATACACACAAACACTTTCATAACTTCAAAGTTTCATCTTCCATGGGCTTCATCATTCATAAAACTTATTCTAACTTCACCAACTTAGCCAAGTTCTAAACATATCATGCCCATACTACACATGCACCATTATACCTCTAAAACTCAGGTGTGTAATCATGGTTTCTTGTTGTTTTTACACCAAATCAAAGCCATAAATCAACACTACAACATCTAAAACACCATCAAACATGTTCAAATCATCCTAAACTCCATGTTCAATCACCCTTGGTTACATCAACCTCAAGATTTCAAGAAACTAAGAAGAGTACATCAAAGAGCTCTTAGAGGAGATCATTTTTACCTCTTGGTGCAACTTGAGAATCCTCACTTGGAGCTCCCCAAACTTGATCAAACTTGGGCTTTTCTTCAATCTAGGGACATCAATAGATAGAGCTTGATGAGAGGAGCAATTTTCCCTTCTACACCTTAGCTTGAATCTTGGTATTTTGGGGTGAAAAACTCAAAAGAAACTTTCTCTCTCTTCCTTCTCTCTCTCACACGTCCAGCTTGCTTTCATGGAGGATTTTCTGCAGCTTTTTGGAGAATGGAGAAGGTAGTAGAGTCTTCATGAAGCTTTAGGGGTATTTTGGTCATTTTTGAGATTTCCAAGGGTATTTTAGTCCTTTTTTCACCAAAAGTAAGGCTATTCTTGCCCTTAATTTTCTAACAATGACACTTGTCATAAATCTATTGGTCACACTAATTAAAATCACATATTGCACCCCAAAATCTTGGTTATTCATATTAAATCCCACAGCCTTAATTATTTTCATTTTAACCACACCCGATTCTACACTTTTGCAAATTAGTCCATAGGGTTTCTGTCTATTTAAAATTCCTTACACTATCAGACTTAGACAACCTCCCCTTTTAGGGTTTTTCAACCTCCTATGATCATTCATACTATTAAGGGAAATTAATTCTTTCCCTACTATCCTTTTCTTTCAAAATTTCATTTACCCTTACACTTAATTCCTTTCAGCTTGAGATTCACCCACCAGGCTAATTCAAACATGCTCTTCGTTTCTACAGCCTCAGAAATTAAAGATTCAAATAATAGAATTGAAAATTCGGGACATTACAGTACTCGAGTATTATAATTAAGTGCTTTGAGGCAGAGGCAAAAGCACCATCAAACACTTAAGTACAAACCTTTTTCTAAGGTAGTACTCAAGTATTGTATTAGAGCACTTCGAGGTAAAGGTGAAAGTGCCTTCAAGTATTAGAGTACAATACTTAAGTATAAGTCCTTTGAATTCATTTTCAATGGTAGTACTCGAGTATTGTATTCAAATCAAAATCTAGAATTTCTAGAAACATATGAATTTTCTAGTAGCCTTCACACATTTCATCTCTAAACTTCCATACATCATCACATAATAATTAAAACAACAATACTAGCTTTTAGGTTTTAGTTTAACTCAAATGCAAGCAACAATTCCATAACAGACACTCATTACTAAATCATTATCATTATACATCTAATTTCTATTAAAAACTTAACAAGATTCATGGATTTAACTTGCAATAAGGGTTTACATAAGTTATTCACTTATCTAATCTTTGAAAGAGTGAAGCAAAGATGAGAGGAAACTAGAATAATAGTCCTTTGGTCCTAAATAAGTTTGAAACAAAATGAATTTAGAAATCCTTTTTTTAACCTCAAAGAACTACTAAATCTAGGGTATAATTGAGTAAATTACTTACTTGAAGATGATTAGATGAGAAATCTCTTAAGTCTTCTAGTTATTTCTTGTTAAAATTCAAAAAAAAAAATACAAGTGGGAGAGAAGAAGGAAACTAGTGGCAGTTATAGAAGAAATGGGACGAGTTTTTGCTAAAGTAAAGGTGATAGAAAGATATATAAAGGGTAAAGGAAATTTAGTCATCTCTAGGGTTAGGCAAGGGTAAAATTAAGAAACTTGACCTTAAATTTCCTCTATATACCTTTTTTCAAATCTAATTTCATTATACCTTATTTTTAATCATATTCTACCTATACTTAACAAATTTTCCTATTTCCCTCAGTTTAATTATTAGTCCAAACCTAGCTATAACTTTTTTAATTACTGGTAAATTTGTGTAATAATTAATAAAATAATTATAATAATTTCTTAATAATATTAGGGATATGACACAAAATTAGCCATAATAATTTGAACTGCATTCTCCAGCTTTATCTTTTTACATCTCTTAACTTTTCTTCTTCTTCTTATCCTTTCTTCTTATATTTTTCTTCAATCAAGTTAGAGAAAAGTCAAGTAATATCTTCATAGTAACTAGATTCTTTATAATTTTTTTTTATTTTTTAGATTTGAAAGAATTTAAGTAATAAACTTAAAAAGCCAGGATTGAACCCTAATGAAGAATTTTTAAAATTTTTGTTGAATAAGGCTAAGAAACAATAAATTGAACCTTAATAATCCTCTTCCACATTAGATTAATGAACATTCTATCCTTATCTAGAAGATTAAGATGGTTTTGGTTTAGTTTAGGTTAAAAATTAGGTTTTATTTGATTGCATGACGTAAAGTGATAATTTATGTGTTTGTTCTAGTGTTAATACTAGAAAAACATAAATGTTTCATCTTTGATGTGTATTTATGGTTTAGTATAAATTAGTAGCATGATGTACATATTTGGATGATGAATTTATTGGATGAATAATGAAAAATTGAATAGACTAAAAACAAGGCTATAGTTAAATATGAGTCAAAACATGCATTCTGGGCAAGTATAGTTGACTATATAATCAACTATGAGTCAAACAATTATTCAAGGCATACATTCTGGGGCATAGTTAATTATATAGTTTAAAAGTTAGTTTCTAGATGATAATAATAGACTATAAACATCAGAATTATCCTCTAGACCCTTGTAATCGATTATACACTTGTAGAGTTATTTTTAAGGCCCTTGTAGTCAAATATGTAGTCGATTATACCTTATTTAACCTATAATATCCTGATATACAAAAGGTCATTGTGTATTCTAGTACTCTTACATGTTTAATTAATTTATTATATGATAAATACTTATGAATACATGATGTGAGACCATGCAAGAAGGCATGGAAATGTTATGACAATATGGGATTGTGTTGTGTATGTTTAAGTATTTAGATGCTAATGAATGAGTAATGTGATTATGCTTAGGATGTGACATGTTTGACATATACTTTATAAATGAGTTTGATATGTAACTATGCAAAGAGGTATGGAATGACTATGAAATGAACATGTGAATGTTAATACTAAAATATGTTGATTGAAGCACTTATGCTATTGTGATAAAGTTATGCATTAAATGAATTGATGATATTATAAGAGATGCTATATGGATATGTACTATAACTTTATGCATTGGATTTATATATTGGCTTGTAATGGTTAAGATCACAAAGTGGCCTTGGAGGGATAAGGTTGGAAATTGTAATAGTTAGGTTACAAGATGACCTTGGAGGGAAAATGTCAAAACTTATGAAAGATAAGGAAAAATAGAATCACAAAGACATTTATATGCTTTCTTTAGTTTTTTATTGTTTTATGCTGTCATTATGTGATGGTTAATTATATGGAACTATGAACATACACACAATTGTTTCACAAAAGGATTCTCCTTTACAAATTGAGTTAACAAAGGATGAAGAAAGAATAGTGAACAAATAAGAAATATGCTTGTAAATGTGACCCAATATAAGGTAGGTCCATTTCTATTTTCTTATTGTATAGGTTATTCATTAAGAAAATTATCCCTTTATTCCCTAGTAAAAGTACAAAGGTAGGAGTGTTATCATGATCCCTCTCCCTTACTCCCTTCATATTTATTACACATTGCCTTATTGGATTTATCATTACCATTCGCCTTAAGCTTCTATCCTCCTAAAAGAAAATCCCTATTCTTGCTACTTTCATCTAAGCTTAGATCCTTTAGGTTGAAATCTACATAGCTGATTGGTCTTTCTTTTCTACCATTGATGCCATGCTTCCCTTTCTTATTCTTCTTAGTGATGTAAATTAAAAGATTTGATTTTTCTTTTGTAACCATATTTCCTTCCACTCTAGCTATCTCTATTTGTAAATATGAATTTTAAAGTTTGAATTATTGTATATAATATGGATATATAGTAAAGTATTTTATTAAAAATATTGATTGCATAAAGCATGATTTGATAGTCATGATTTCTTTCTTTTACTTTCATATAAGAGTAGCACTCTTATCTTGCTTAGTATAATCTTATATATATATATATATATAAAGAGAAAAATAGTCTAACCTCTTTCAAGGTCTAATGAAATTAATTACAAAATTATAGAAACATTTTTTTTGTTTAAAAACTTATCCGAACTTCCTTCAAAATAAAAAAAAAGAATTACGTTTAAATCTATATCTAATTTTTTATCATGAAATGATGAAAGAAGTTACCTTTAGAATTTTGTTAACTTCTAAATTTATTGGTGAGTTTAAAAAGGATGTCTAATTAGTTTAGATACTTACACAAAAAAAAAAAAATACAGCTAAGTGTATATAGTAAGGCAGCCCATTGTATCACTTTGATACCTAAATTAGTACTTATTTTGGCATAGTAATGACTAAAAATATCAGTTGAGTTCAAATAAGCCTATTTTGGCTATTTATAAGATTAAATGGACATGAGTCATGCCTAAAATGATGAGTCTTTCATGATATTAATTATAGATAGTTAAGCATTAATCATAATATGATATTATGAACCTTAATAGGCATTATAAGCCTTTATAAGGTTGACTATGAATGTTTAAGCATGATATTAGCATAATGGATGCCTTTGAATAAATGTTAATGTGTTTGACTAAATAAAGGCCCATTGTTGTTGGCTTATGGATGTGTATTGGGTCAAAATTACTAGCAGTCAATTGGCAATAGTCCAATCGAAAATTTTAGGTGATGTCGAATTCAAATTACATAATATATGATATTCTAAGTATTAGAAAAATTGCTTTGATTAAACTCAAATGGCTAAAAAATGCATACACATACACCAAAATTTAACTTTTCTATTAATTGTATTTTTGTCAATTGAACTTTTATCAAAACATATATTTAGTCATAAAACAATTAGAATACCTCATATTATTGATTTGAACTTTATGTTCACATTACTATAAAAAAATTATTTAATGTTAGTTATTTAATGTATTCCATGTTGACTACTACCTAATGTATATATAGGTGTCATTGTATGTCCATTACATTCAACAAGTTGAATATCTATAACAATGTTAATTTTTTTATAAGAAAACAAACATGTTTAGTTGTAATATATTATTCAATAATTAAAATACAATGTCAATTTTTTTAATATAATAATCAATATTGATAGTTAATTTTTCATAACTTAAATTCCAATTAAGATGGTGGCTTTTTTAAATAACTAACATTGAATGTGTAATATGATGATAGCTTTATAAAATCACTAACATTACTTACTTTTTTTTTTAAATTTTGAAGAATTCTCATAAATCCCATTATCCCTAAAGAAATATCTAAACCTAATTATAGAATTCAATAACTTATATTACTATGCAAGTAGTAACAACAGTATTTAAGCTTTATCTCAATGTCTCTATGATTAAAATTTATATCTCTAATACAATAAACTCGAAAAAGATAAAGAATAATACACAAATTTAGGTCTGAAAAGTAAAAGACATATAATACATAGATGTTGAAAAAACTAGAAATAATTTCTTTAAATGTTGAGAAGAAACTTACATTGTTATCCAATGACATAGCCATTGATAGAAATACTTGTGATTCCTACTGTAGCAAAATAAGGGTACAAGAATGTTGAAATTAGTGTTGTAGGTGAAACATTAATATAATATACTTTTATTGGAGAGAAATTTATTACCTGTTTTATGTCATTAAACTTTTGTGGTATCATTTTTTTTAATTACTCATGTTATCTTATCCATTTGTATAGAAATAGTCATTAATTTTCTTTTGTAAAAAAATTAACTGCTTTTTCTTCAAGATACCCACATCAACCAAAATCCTAAATATTGAGATCAAAAACAAAATTCAAGCATATCAACACAATATATAACAAATAAACATTCTTAATTAAGTTAAAGGAGAAATGACGCATTTGAACAGACCTTAACATTGACAAGAAGATGTCAACAAGAGTAAACAAATGGTTGAACTTAAGCAAAGTTTATCTTTTACATGAAGAAACTGCAGCAAGCTTTTTACTTACAAAGGAAAAGTAATTGGTTAAGCAATTTGTAGGACACTCTATATAATATATTTGCAATTTAGTGCCTAAGATAAACTTCCAATATAAACTCCTACCATCATTTCACAAGTTTTAAGGAGATAAAAATGATGTCATTTAAGTATTTCATATCGAATACAAACTAAAACTAATATCTTAAGCTTAATGATAGCTTTACTTTTCTACATTGGTTGTATAATAATATTGACATGGAATTTGCTTTATGAATTTATTACGTTAATTTCCTAGACATAATTTTATTATTTCATGTTAGTGATTATTATAGAATTAAGGTTGTATGTTATCCACATCAATTATTAATGAATAATTGATTAATAACTGATGTGGTATATTGGTTTTCTTTAAATAAAGTGCACTTTTATTACTACCCTTAAGACAAAAACCAAACCTATTACATAAATAGCAAGATAAACACACTTGTTAGTGCAAAAGAGCATTACCTTTTAAATAATATTAAATCATACACAAACACATGGAAATAACTTTCATAATACAAACAAAATAAGATATACATTTATAAGTAATTGTTTACAGGCACATCATATATATATTTTTATTTACAATTGAACCTTATAAGTTTATATTTAGAAATGCCTTCTCATGCTAGTGCTTGTATCTTTTTCAACACATATGTAACTTATTCTTCTTGCAAGGTTAGTAAATTTGTTATAATATATAGTTCTGTGTTACCTTAAAAGAACTATATGTTTACACATAAAAATTGATAAAAAAGATAGAATTATATGTTTTTTATAAGTGTCTACCTAGTTAAAATTCAAGCAAATTACTTTATTAGACTTTTTATTACTCTTCATGTACTTGACGATGCTAGTTATGTATTTATATATATAGTATCCATACTCCACGCCTTCTTGTTTGGGGCACTATAACAAACTAATACAAAATAGTATTAATTTTATGTAATAATAATTAATTATTATATTAGGTACCTAAATATGTATAAGAACCTTACCTTCCACTTATGCAATGTTGGTCTTGGTGGTGGAGACTTGCATCTTGTAGTAAATGTTCATCGATATTGTGAATGAATTCTTCCTTGTGCTTCCTATACCCTTTTCAAGACAAGTTATGGCTATACACATTTTTGGTTTAGTTTACATTATTTTGTGCAATTACAGCTTATTAATAAGAAAATAAAATGTGATGAGAAGATATTATTTCCTATTAATAGTGTGATAAAGACAATAATATTGAAATAGCCACAAATACTTGAAAGCCTTCTAAATGGCATATTTTCACAAATTTCTACCACATTAAGGTGTCAATCTAGTGATATTTTTTACAGGGAGGTCTTGTTAGAGTCCTTACTTCACCTATGTAATTTTTCTTTGTATACTTATAATCCTTTTACCTTTTACTCACTAGTAGAAAGGAGTATTTTTTCTTTTTTGTAATTTTGGTGAATATCAAATGTAACCTATAAGGTAACCCATAAATGACAAGCAAGATTTGTAATCTAGGACTTTTTGTATCCTTGTTATGCATATATAAAAATTGAAATATAGTGGGCATTAAAGTTTTTTACTAATAAATGTTCCTAAATGGTATCTTTTCTATCTTTTTCCACTTAGTGCCATACTTTCAATGTAATGGGCACCTTGGTGCATATTAAGCAACCAAAATAGCTGGTGAAATTAGTTCCATTAAACTTACATGCAGTTTTATTATTATTGAAGTCTACTAGTGATCTCTCTCATTCAATGCACTTAAAAATCATATCCTTTTTAATTGTAAGGCCTCTAGTGCCCCCTTTTTTTCTCGCCACCTTTATTAGAATTCTTAGATGCATCCATGTCACTTTTGTCTAAAGAAACTTAGCCAAATTAATATAAAAATTTAACTTATACACCAAGTAACATCTAATAAACAATAAAGTATATACATGTGATAACTTAAATAAAAAGAATGATTAGAAATCATTTTATCATATTTGGTTTGATTCTAGAACAAAACTTCACTCACAACAAAATGAGATTGTTAAAAATAACATCCAAGCAGTAAAGCTTTGCCAATATCATATAAACATAGCATCCAAACAAAAATGATATTTTTAGCTAATATAAGCATAAAATATGACATGATTTAGGTAAAAAAAAACTCTCCATGTTAAATAATAGTTGTAAAATATGTAACCAACTATTGAAGAGTAATTTTGAAGTATAAAAATGAAAGCTTTTCAATAATAAATGACAATGCTTAAGTTCTAACTCTGAAGACCATAATTAAAATATAAAATGCTCACAAAGCATAGGTGAATTAAGGAAAATACCTTCAAATAGATAGGAATAAATGGTCAAAGATAGTTGAAGGTTGATGCACACAATCATTAAACAAACATCAAAGAAAATTAAGTAGAGAGCACAGAAAAATCAAAAGAAAATTGTCGTACAATACGGGTTTTTTGCAATTATAAGAAATAGAAATGACATATATATAGGTGGTAACACTTTAGATATCAATTATTAATACACAATTGATGTTTATACGTTTCAACATCAATTAATACTAAAATTTACATCTAATATTTTAAGAATAATTAGAAAAATGCCTTTTAGGTGAAACTTTCAATGTTAGTTGCATATAAGAACTAACATTTAAAGTTTTTGTTACTTTTTCAACACAATGGTTTAACTTTGTTTTCCATGTCAGTTGTTTAAACAACCTCATGGAAAGTTTTTTCCTACCCACTTACTAATTGTACACTTCATAGTAGATAATTCTATTTTATAATGTTCGCTTTTTATTTAAGCTAACATTATAAGTTGCATTTATTTTTAAAAATGTCATTGTACTATTATATACATCAATTTTCTCATAAATTGATGTCAATGTGATGACATTAAAGGGCAAATATTTAATAACATCATCTTTTTTTTTATCATTTCATTAACCAATGGTGATTCAATTAGTTAATTACCCTAGTCGTGTTTTATTTTTAGGATAGAGTAACAGAGGTTAATAAATTATAAAGGATAAAGGTCTCTATATTTGCTTTTGTCAACTTATCATTAGTAATTGAATGAATATCATGTAATAATGTAACTAGTGAGTTTTTTAGGATGACATATTTTGGAACGTGCAATGTGGTTGGTTACCTATTACAACATGAAAATAGTAACATGACTTAAGGAACAAGGTTAAATGGATTAAAGGTGGTTATTAGCATGTATGCAACTACTTAATAACTTGTCTGACCATATCAAATGGTGGTACCTGCTTTTAACTCTATCATAATATAACCTCTAAAGTTTATGTCTATAAATACCCTCAACTCAATAGGCACAAGGCATATTTTGCTAGAATTCCTACACATTACATTTAAATGCACTCTAAGTCTCTCTAATGCTTTATTAGCATACCCATAACACTTTGCTATAACCTACTCAAATTTTCTAACAATCTCTAGTAACCTAGCATTTGTTTGTAAGTGTGAGAAAAGGATCGAAGTTTTTAAACTATGCCTACTTGTGTCTTTAACATGCCACAAATTGTAGCTTTTGAATTAATAGTACATTTACATTTCATTGCCATTTTACATAAGCATATTTATGTTCTTATGTTTTATTCTTTTGCTTGTTTTTACTAATTTTGTATTGCTTTCTTGTATTTGCTATGTAAAAGGTTTGAAACATCGTTTATTTGTGGTGATGGTCATCCATATTTGAAAAAGGGCGAATTAGCATTTGCCTTTGCATTTTGGCTAGAAAAAAATTTCAAACTTGAAGTATAAAAATATTTTTTTATGTTTTAAGTAAGATTTTTTTTAGGTTTAACCTAACTTCAAATATTATTAATTAATGATTATTTCTTATTATGAATTTTCTTCCTACTTAAGTTAGGCATTTGTATGAGATTAGGATTGAGATTTCTTATCAAATAAATATTTTTTGGATATAAATATTTGTATTAGCTAATAGTCTGAGGTATGAGAGAGATGTGATGTGAATGTCTATGAAAGTTATGTAAGAACCCTCATAGAAGTTTAAGAGAGATATAAGGATGGTGGCTAAAAAGTTGTGAGGTTATAGTAAAAAACTTTCACATGCATTATTCTATAATCTTTTGATGATATAATAGATCCTTTTTCTATTCATGGTTTTTTCCTAAAGTTTAGGGTTTTTCATGTTAAGTCATCTGTGTACTTTATTATTTTACTATTTGATTTTAATTCCTAATGCTTATGTGCTTAGAAAAGGGATATTTTTCTTAATAACTAATATTAGAAGGGCTTCAATTTTTTGAAAGAGTAATAATTTGAGTAAGCAAGAGGCTAATTCAATTTTGTATGTGAGATAAAGACAATGGATGCAGTTGATAGTGATGGTGATGTGATGATGATGATGATGATGAAGTTAAGTACTTGAAGAGTTTATGCCAATTCATAAATGTGTTTACAAGTTTGAAGTTCCCGAAGATATAAGATATTCTTGCAAATAAAGAGGTCATGAATAGATTCTAATAAAACTTATAGCACTTGATTGAGATGGAGTTGCCTGATAGGAAGATGGTTAATGTAGTTTGAAGAAATTACAATGGTGGAGGACTTTCATGGTTGATGCCCCATGATTGGTCTCATTTGGTAAAAGGTGGAGCATGCAAATTGATGAAGATGATAGAATTTATGTTAAGATAGGGATTTGTTAAGTTGGAATCAAATTTAAATTATTATCAATTATTGATTGATTTCCATTTTAAGTTTTTTTTCCTACCAAACTTAGGTATCTGTATTAGATTAGGATTGATATCCCTTATTAAATAAATATTTTGAAATACAAATATTTATATTGACCAAGAGTTCGAGACATGAGAAAAATATTATATGAGTGTTTATAAAAATTATATGAGAACCATCGTAGAGATTTTAAAAAATGAAAATATGGTAATTATAAAGTTGTGAGATTATAGTTAAAAATCTTTACATGTGTTATCCTTTAATCTTTTACTAATGATATGTGTGGATTTATTCTCATTCTTGATTTTTCTCTAAAATTTGAAAATTTTCATGTTAAATTATTTATGTACTTTATTCTATTGCTTTTTTATTTTAATTCTAGATATTTTTGTGTTTGGAGAGGAAAATTTTTTCTAATAGGTTTGAATAAGTTTTTGAATTAAAAAGGAGGTTTGTATGATTTCGTTCAGGGAAGGAGACAGTTTTTTTTGTCTAATTTAAATCACGCAGTACTTTTTGTTACACTCTAGGGGCGTGCAGTTTTGGGCTAATGCCTATATTCTAAAAAGGAATAATGGGAAGTTTAGGTGGCCTTGGTGAGATTCTAGTTCGTTACAATGGTAGCTCCCATGTCTGATATACGGACGAGTTTAATCCAATGTTGCTTAATACGTATTACGTTACTACCCCTGATATAGGTACGAGAATGTGATACATATGGCAATGAATCTTGATTTATGGGTTATATTTAGTTGGTATACTACGTTGGATATGTGATACAAGTAAAAATAATATTTAAAAATAGTGTTGAATATATATATATATATATATATATATATATATATATATATATATATATATATATATATATATATAATTTTAAAAAATTAGAAATAATCTTTTCATCACTAATAATATTAAATATAAAATATAAGAAAATAAAATAATGAATAAATTCTAAAAAATTTAGAATGAGTTCAAGATTTTATTCTCTTAAGTTCTAAAACTCATAAAAATTTCTAAAAGATAACAAAAATGAATCAAATGGGAAGAAAAACATAAATATACTATAATATATCAAAATTAAGATTCAAAGGAAATATTAGCGAATAAGATGTTGGTTCCTTGAAAGCATGTCGGTCGTTGGCTGGACTTTACGTCTCAATAGATTGGAATTCGAATTTCAAAGATAATTCTAATTGAGAGGGGAAAAACTTGCTAATGAGTACAAATGTATCTGCATTTTGGTTTTCTTCTGTATTCAAAAGCCACAAGATGAGGTGTATGTTTGGTGCAAGCTTGCTTTGTAATTGTAGGTTTATGCAAGATCCTCATTTTTCTTTTGTCTTTTTCTCTTTTTTTTTTTTGGCTAATACTAATGACTCTCATTTTAGAGCTGCTAAACGGGTGTTGGCATAAAGGAACAAGAAAGCTGGGAATTTTGTTCAAGAAATCTGCTGATTTGAAGTTGATTCTGTATTTTGACAGTGATCTGTTTGGTTCCTGTGACGACAAGTAAAACACATCAAACTCTTACTGCCCCTAAACGAAAGCCGATTGTCAATTTTTATGATTTCCAATACCTTGGAAATTCAAAAAAAAAAAAAAAAGAAGAGAATTTTAATGAATATTGGTTTCACAAAGCTAACAATTTGACAGTAAAATTTAACAGTTGACCTTTATCTATTAAGTGAGCAGTATAAACGCATGTTATAATTAGAGCATTTAAGAATTTTCCCATTTATCGCATGAATTTTCAACAGGAATTCAAGAAACCAAGAGACCGTAACATAGTCATATCAGCAATTTAGTAATATTTGTTGTGAGATTTAGCTTAAAGTAAGGCTAACATGTGGGTGTCATTTGAGATGGTAGAGATGAAATGTGACTAGCATGCATACATTATTGTATTTGCTTATATATTAGATCGATGCAGAACCATCTCTTCAATGAGAGAGCATTCGGCAGCTCTTTTCTCTCCATCCTTCTTAGTTCAAAGCTATAGTCGTTGAGTACTAAACTGAGAGATATGCTTTGTATTTCATATAATGATAATTGTGAGCGTAGCATTACTTTGTTAACAACCATTCATAGTCTTAATGCTGTAATGATAACAATACAAACTGATCATAAATCCAAGAAATAGGATCAAGATTATATCACAGGTTCATCCGCTTAAGCGGTAACTTCTTCCACGGAAAACAGTTCCATTACCCGGATTTTGCTGCTGAGGGGAAGCATTCTGACTTCTTTCAGTTTGTTGTGCAGTATTTGTGCTGGTTTGAGTCCCACCGAGATGATACCCTCTTCCGCGGAAAGCAATTCCAGCTGATGGATCAGATTGCACTGGGGCATTAATCTGAGTCCCCTCTCCCCAATATGCCACTAACTTATGACTAATAATAGATACTTAAGGATTAAAAGATTATATCAAACTAATATGGTGTACAATCAAATGATGCTTAATGCAATGGGATGTATAATCGTAGAACAGGCCACCTTTTTACACAATTTTTTAAAAAATAACTTACGGGTATGACAAATGCAGTTTCTGGTTAGTGATGTATCCACTAAGTGGTCAAAACATAGTTTCCTGTAATTTTGACACAAATATTATGACACAAACACTAACAATGAGAGCTAGTACAAACACTCTAAAATAAATAGTCAAAGTCTAATATTTTGACATATCTTTACCTTCCACCAACATTTACACACATATCAAACATGTTTAAACATATTCAACCAAGTTCAAAATCAAGATCAGATTTTTATTTTACACATTTGAGACCATTTAGATCAGGTTGCCATATAATTAAAATTTTTAAGTAGATTCTATGGTTTGGCAAAATTTTATAAGAAAATTGTCTGCAATTTGATATAAGCACTGTAAAGTTGAGAAATTAACAGAAGGATACACCCAATAAGGAGTCTTGAATATGTACTTGCCACCAGCAAGAGGATGAAGCACCGTCAAAAAGTAATATAAGTGTCCTGCAAGCATCCCTAGAATGTCCGGTATTAAAGGGTTTCCAAAAATCAAATCCAAGGCAAGCATAGCCCACGGAAGATAAAATCCCTGATGATGAAGACATCCATAGGTTATCCATAATTGAACTATAATTGCATATCTGTTGATCATAACTCTGTATGTCTCTAAAATTGGGAAATATTTCTAGTTCTACCTTAGTAATGAAATCTTAGTATTAATGCTTTTTGAATTTTGACAAGTCAAAAGTTTGACATCATGGTTGAGTGGATGTTGAAAGTTAGAAGGTGGTTTCCTCACTTGGCAAAATATAAAAGGTAATGGTGCTAGAATTTCCAGTACTGCTGTAGAACTAGACATATTTCCCTAGAATTGTAATTGCATTTCTGCTCATGTTATCACAAGAAATGAAATAGATCTGTGCTTGTTAACTTCCCAGCTCTCTGGGGTGTGCTTTATATCCTATTATCAGTTTGGTTATGCCGAGGAGCAACTAACAAATGAGAAGAAAGATTGAAGAAACCAAAGAATTTGGAAGAAGAGTAAGATAAACTTAACACAGACCCAAAAGGTAGGTAATTAGTACTTGTAACAAAGGAACAATAAGGAACTAAAACAATAGCAAACAATCTTCAAGGACATCAACTTCTTGTTATCCTGTTTTATACCAAGATTTTACACTTTAAGGGGAGACCTAACATGGAAAGTAAAAGGTACAAATGAAAAAGAAAAAAGGGATGGAAATAGAATATGTTGAAACCCCCCCCCCCCCCATCTTTTTTATTTTCCAGACTTGTTAACAAACAGGAGTGTGTAAGATTTTAAATCAAAATGAGATGGAAAACCTTGTTAGCCACTGACACGGTCAAGATAAAGCTGAAAAACCATACCTTCAATGACACAACGCCATATATGTTGATTCGAGCATTTGGAAACTCACGGGCCCAAATGTAGACGATCATGAAAACTAATGAAACTCCCATGAATGGAAACCGAAAAAATGGCACTGCAGATAACACCTAGATTCAGGTGAAATTGTTAGTCCTTCTAACATGATTAACTCTGTACTTGATTAATTCCTAGTAAATAAAGTTCACCAAACATCCTTTTATTTAGAAAGAAAAATGGTTAACCGCTAAATATAAGCACAAAAAGGCAATCATTATAGGGTTTCGTAAGTTTTCACTATCCCAACATAAGGAGTTCCAAGTTGTTTTACACAAAACCAAGTTCTCAACATACAAAATTCTATCTGTAAATTGCAGTATTTGACATTACTTTCCTTTTTTTTTCCTTGTGTTCTTTTTATATTTTGACCCGATTTGTCACTTGGCTTGCTAATTTTATAGACCTACCTCTATAAAGCAGAAATGATTTCTTCCTCCCAAGACTTCCTTTTCTGGGTTCTCAATAAGAAGTCACTAATTCGTAAAGGAATTAGGAATCTATTCTAGATCTTCTTTTTGGGTAAAGACAGGAGTGACAATACCACAAAACTTGCATACACAAGAATTTAGGATTGACTCTAGATTGAAAAAAAGCAAAGCCTTACAAGAGTCATTAAATGTCACTCGAATTAAAAACTCTTTACTATTCTAAATCTTTGATAAGTTGGTTTTCTTGGTGTATTTATTGCAATCGCCAGTAGGGGTGGCAATTTTCGACACGATACGATAACACGACACGAATTAAACGGGTTAGGGTCGGGTTCGGGTTCGGGTCGGGCTTAATCGGGTTCGAGTCATAAACGGGTTGACCCGTCTGACCCGAATAAATTTCATGTCGGGTTCGGGTCAACCCGTTTAAGTTACACGGGTTATTAAACGGGGTCAACCCGACCCGTCAACCCGTTATATAATATATAAATTTATTAATTATTAATTTATATAAAATAAAAAATTAATATAAATGGGTTGATAAACGGGTTCGGGTTGGGTTAAACGGGTTGTATTACTATTTTATAAGTATATTTTTTATATTCGGATTATACGGGTCGTGTCGGGTTGACCCGTTTAATAAACGGGTCGTGTTCGGGTTGGGCATAAACGGATTCGGGTTATGCCCAACCCGACCCGTGAACCCGAATTGCCACCCCTAATCGCCAGTCCCCCCCTTTCTTGTTCTTTTCTCCTTCTTTAATAATATTTATTTTTCCATCAAAGGAAAAAAATAAAAAAACAAAGAACTCACTTATTTGTGAGACTTTGTGTGATTTACATCAAAACAAATTTCTGCGTATTAGGATTATAACGATCCACTCCTTATATACTGTTGAGGGATATCTCAGAATATCACAGAGAAATTGAAAGAAAGAGAAATAGCCAACTGAAAATCAAGAAGAAGGAACACATATGGGGAAGTCCAAGAAGCAGTGTTTTGTTCTGCTTTAATTACCAGAAGTGAGATTGCTCCAAAGATCAACATCCACACATAATCTGCTGTTCTCTTGTCAAAGGGCCCTTTCTCGAGCCAAACACCATATTTGGCTCTAAGCAAATTGAAATTACAAAGAAATGGTCAAGTTAGGCAAACCTATAAAGTTTAAACTGTATAGTAAACTTTCCCAAGAGAAGAATATGCTTCTTATTTCCATTTGAAAAAAAGAGCTATTTTATTGAAATCTAATGTTACCCCCAAGATACGTCAAATGGTAAAACAACACCATTTTTCAAAAAGCAGCAAGATGTCATTTTATTAAGTTATATAAAACTACATACATCATTATAAGACGAAATGCAAAAGGCAGTGAAAACGGTCCAAGAAAGAATAAATTTGTAAAAAGCCTCCAAACCTGCAGCAAAGAGTAAGCATCATAAGCAAGGAACAATAACAATATCCAAATACAACCTAAAAAACATGAATCACTTGATAAACAATCTGCCGCAAAGTTGCCTAGCCAAACAAATAGCAGATATTTCTGAGCTAGTAACAACCTGGAAGCGTTTGAACACTAGGTTGTAAGATAGTGCTATATTCCCTGAATGATACAGTTGCAGGTAATATGCAGCAGTGGTCATCAGACAGGCCACTCCATAGATCTTGCTAACTGGTGGCAGAGACCGATAGTATCTGAAATAATTGGAAGAATAAACAATTTTCTTACAGCAACAATCAATTTAAGTAGCATATTATCTTTCACAATATATGTAAATTGCTGGAATTAATAGCAGGACCAGAACTTCTTGATCAGTCCAAGATGATTCTTACTGATAAACAAACACATAGTCATATGAAAACCGTTAATAAACAAGTAACTGAAATTCAGGCCAAAATGAATTATAGAATATGAGAAATCAGAATTGAAGTTCAAATATATATATAGAATATGAGAACTAAAGAACAAGACTACTGAAATTGGATTGTTAAGCACGTATATTCAAAATCTACGCAGTCAAACCACATAATTTATATGATCCTTCATCCATTTTTTTTTCCTTTTCCAGTGTGTTTGTGTTGATAAAGAAGAAGAGAGATAAAAGAGTACTCTGCTGGTGTAGACATATTGCAAGAAGATGCAGTCAAGGGAGTAACAATGAAACTTTGGCACAATAGAAGCCAACAAATGGATTTATTAGTGCCAACTGTAAATGAGTGGTTTTGTGGAAACTCCTAAGAGAGCTCTTATTAGTCGGCCAAGTCAGAAGTCTTGGAATTACATTTCAAAGTCTTTCGCCAAATGACATCCCAAGCCATCTCTCTCTTTGGGCGGACTGAGCTTATGGTATTTGAGTTGATTTCTTGGCCTAATTGCTTGCCACATGTCAACCTCAATTAGTGCAAAAAGCTTTTAAGGCACATTTGGTTCACGAAATGTTATTGACATTCCTGGGAATAATTTGCAGGAATATTACATTCTCGTGTTTGGTTCAAAAGTTTAAAAAATATGCTGGGAATGTAACATAACTAGAAATATTTTTACCCTAAAATTTACGCCAAAATATTCCCATGGGGGGAGGTGTTCCCATCCCAAGGGAATCTAAGGTTCCCATCTCAAAGGAATATCAATATTAAAATTTAGGACAAATCTACTCTTTTTTTACTTAAAACACAGTCGTCTCAGCTCTAGGTTTTACTCTGTTCACTGCTTCTCCTTTCTCGATCGTTCTTGCGGCTTTCACTTTTGCTTCTTTTGCAATTGAGATAGGTTCCTAAATCTTGCAACATAGTTTCAGTCTAGACCAAAAAACAATGAATATTTATACATACATACATATGGCACACAAATCACGAAACCCAGCAATGAAAATAGCACAACATCATACAATAGTTCATATATGTGTGGCACATAACGTGAATTGCAAGCGACATTATTCTCAACCCAAAATAACCAGTGAAGTTTTCCCTGTTGCCCAGGATTTTCAAAATACAGTATTGCGTTTCCTATAACTCGAACAAAACGAGAACGCAATTTATCATTTTTTGAACATTATTTTAACTCTTGATATAAATATATGTATTTGTATATTTTAATCTTATCTCATTTGGACCACTTATTTTTATTTTATAAATTTAAATTATATTAATTGACTACTGTTTTACTTTATACATCCTATATTGTGCTGTGTGTGTTACTATTGGAAAATGGATCCTTCAATTCAAGTAAGGAAGAAGAGAATCATTGTTATATTGATTATATTATTAGAACTTTTGAATGATTTCACTTTATTTTTTATCATAGTGATTTTTACTATTTTACAAAAGGAGTTAAGAAAAAAGAAAAGAATAAGATATGACTATCATAATAGGATGTTGGTCCGAAATGTAAACTTCCATAGGATAGTCTTTATAAATGATTTGACATCTATTGAAAATATTAGAATGGATAGGTTTTCTTTCCATAGATTATGTGACATGCTAAGGGTGGTTGGTAGGCTAGAGCCAACAAAGAATATGGGTGTTGAGGAAATAGTTGCAATTTTTTTCTGAATGTTCTGGAGGTTAATAAGGCTAAATTTCGAAATAAAAAGGGTGAGGTAACTACTAATGTGCTAGGAGTATGCTCACAAGACTTACAATTTATTTATGTCTTGACCAGATGGGAGGGTTCAACAGTTGATTCTAGAGTCTTAAGGGATGCAATTACTCGTCCTAATAGTCTAAAAGTTCTATAAGGTACTAAATGGGCGAGAAATCAATTATTGAAAATTTATTTTATTTCATTCTATACCTTTACTAAGTTATATAATTGATCATAGGCTATTATTATTTATGTGATGCTAGATATATGAATGGTACTGGATTCCTTACGCCTTATAGAGGGCAAAGGTATCATTTGAGCAAATGGAGAGATGGAACACAACCAACCACACTCCAAAAGTTTTTTAATATGAAGCATTCATCTGCTAGGAATGTTATAGAAAGGGCTTTTAAATTATTAAAAGGGCGTTTAACAATTCTAAGAAATAAGTCATTTTATCCGGTAAAGACTTAAGGTAAAATTATATCTGCATATTGCCTATTACATAATCATATCAAAAAAATGATGACTGTGTATCCATTGGAGGCAACCTTGCAATTCAATAAGGAGAATGATGATTACACACATGATTTGATTACACATGTGGAGTCAAATGAGGAGTGGATTACATGGAGAGACAATCTTGCTAAAGAAATATGGAATACTTGAAGAGGAAGTCATATTTAGGAAACTTTTATATTTGTTATCTTTAAGTTTTTTATATGGTTTAAATTATATAAGCTATTATGTAATTAACTTTATTTGTTTTATAGTTCAATTTGAACATCCTAATACAATTTGTTTGCATATAGGAAACTTGGATAGAGTGGAACTTCAAGGTCACAAATTAATTTCTTTTTGGTAAGGAACTCAAATAGAAGAATATGTAAGGATTGCAAAGTGATTCTGGGGGAAAGCCTTACTACACAGCATAGGGTCTTAGTCCTAGATGCCCTTTTTAAAACTTGTAACAAGAAGAGATAACAAGTTATCAATCCAAGGATTAAGTGGTGGCAACTCAAGGATGAGAAACAGATAACTTTTAAGAGAATATTATTGAAGGAAGGTAATTGGGAAGTACAAGGAAGTGCCAATCTTATTTGGAATGCGATGGCTAAGAGGGTTAAGATGGTTGCTAAGACAGTTTTAGGTGAATTAAAAGGTTTTGGACCAAGAGATAAAGAATCTTGGTGGTAGAATGAAAGTGTGCAGGAAAAGGTCAAAACTAAAAGAAAATGTTTTAAAGCCTTGCATGTGTGTGATAATGCTGAAAATTGGGAAAGGTATTGAACGGCTAGGAAGGAGACCAAAAAGGCAGTAAATAAGGCACGATCTAAGGCTTTTAATGAGTTTTACCGAGCAAGGTTGTCAAAATCGTAGATCTTACCTAGGATCGGATGAGGGGGCTAAGATCGTAATTCGTGGGATCATAAGTAGGATCGTAAGATCCTACCTATACTGTAAAAAACTAAAAATACATAAATTTATATATATATGCTTCCTAAAATATTAAATATAGGCAAAATAATTCCAAACATCTATAATTTAGATAAAATAAAGGTCTTATACAATAAGCAAAAGTTCTTTAACATGTTGTAAATCACAAACAACATGAGCAATGTCAAAATTCAAACATAACAAGTTAACAACCATACATAAAACAAAATTCTAGAGGTTTATCATATAAGCAAGTCATTAACATTAAAAACATCCATGATTTCATCTTCCATGGGATCTTGATCATCATTGTCAATGTTCTCCTCTTCTTCTATTTCATCATCATCATCCTGAAGGTCTAGATCCAAATAATCTTTAGATGCACCATCTACATTGCTACCAACATCCCCAACTTCATCATTTTCATTTGCCACCTCTAGGTCATGTGCACCATTATCACCATCCAACTCCAACCCTTCATTAGTAGATAAATTTTCATCATCCTCCACAATCCACTCATCATCAGAAGAAACACAATCTATATCATAATTCATATCTTTGCCAACATGTTTCCTCTCTATTAATTTGGAGTTGTACATGACAAAAACAAGATCATTCATTTTCTTTTGGTGTAGACGATTCCTTCTCTTTGTGTGAACCTAAACAAATTAAGGAAAAAAAGAAATGAGATTTATTTGCAAAAACAAATATACATAAACTCATAATCTATAAAATTTTACCATCTCAAAAGCATTCCAATTTCTTTCACATCCAGAAGAACTGCAAGTCAAACTCAATATCCTTATTGCAAATTTTTGCAATTCTGGATGTTCATATCCATATGAATCCCACCATTCAGCAGGTGCTTTTTGAGTCCTCATTTTTTGCTGCTCTACTACCAAAAAATCCTCTTGCATGTTTGAAATCTTCAAGTTGTGTATCAATTTTATTGAACTCCTCATCATCAGGCACCATCCTCTCCATACATTGATACAATCCTCGTTTAACTTCTCTATCTGCTTTGAAATCATTACTATAATAGAAGTGAGGATTCAAGTAATAGGCTGCAGCATGCAAAGGCCTATGGAGTTGAGCATCCCATCTTTCATCAACAATATCCCACAATGGTTGGTAGCTAAAAAAATTACATAAATCAAATTAAATTTTGTTTATATGTGTAAGAAAAAAAATTAGATTAGTGAATATCTAAGTAAACTAAAAAATAACTTATATTTACCTTTTTTTGACATTTTTAAAATTTGCTTGTAGTTTCTCTTTAGCACGGTCCATCTCCTCATAAATAAATCCCATGGCTGGTCTTTCATCTGAATCCACCATATGAAGCACTTTAATAAGAGGATAGGTAGCTTTCAAGCATGTCATAATATTTTTCCAAAACCTACCATCTGAAACATAATTCTCAACCATCTTTCCATCCTTTATTTTTGCAAAACGGCTAGAACTCTATTGTGTAGACCCAAACATTGCTGTCAAAGCTCCTTTATTATCCAAAAGACAACCCAAAGTCAAATAAGCAGTAGCAAATCGAGTAACAGCTGGCTAATCAGGTCTTTGCCTTTGGTGAAGGTCTTTAGCATGGAAATCAATAAAGCTCTTGAATAAATGAAAGTTGTGATTTTTCTTCCCTTTTTTATTGTCTCATTGTGAACCTTGATTTTTTTCTCAAAATCTTCTAACATCAAATCAATACAATGTGCTGCACAAGGAGTCCAATACAGTTTCTTCCTTTTCTCCATTAACATTTGCCCAGCTGCTTTATAATTTGCAGCATTGTCTGTGACAACTTGGACAACATTTTCTTCACCAACTTCTTCTACAACTTCATCTATCATTTTGAAAATTTTATCTGCTATTTTGCATATGTCTGAAGCATCTACAGATTTTAGAAACACTGTCCCTTTAGGGCTATTGACCAGAAAATTACAAATAGATCTTCTCTTCTTATCAGTCCATCCATCTGTCATAATTGTGCATCCAATTTTCTTCCATTCAGCTTTGTACTCTGCTAGTAATTCTTCTGTATGGGTCATCTCTTGCTTCAAGTACTTTTCTCTAATCATCATGATGGCGGCTTGAATCCAACTCCATATTTTCCAATCAAGTAGCACATCTTCTCAAATTCAGGATTCTTTATACAATTGAAAGGTATGGCACTTGTGTAGAAAAATTTGGCAACTTGTTGACATGTTTCTTCTCTTAAATTCTTCTTATACATCTGATTAATAGTTGATTGTGTGCTTGGATTTGTACTCCTCTTGAATATAGATAGCAATGCCACATCCTTCTCCTTTCCTCCATTATTAGTATCCTCCATGCTATCCTCTCCTCCATTAAACCCATGCCTTTTTTTAGAACTTGATTTTTCCTCCATATCAATCAAAATCTGCAACATAAGTTTCTTTACATCATCAGGAACAGAAATGCAAGCACCAATATCCTTTTTTGTACAAGCCAAATGATGCTTTAACCGGTAGACACCTCCTGTTAAAGTCTTCTCACAATATTTGCATTTAATCTTTCTAGCATCATTTTCAACTTTATAACCATGCTGCCATCCTATATCACTTCCATTTCCTGGAGTATTTTTACGCACAATCTTTTTACTTGCACCCGTACTCCCACTTGCACTTGCACCATCGGATGAAGCCATTTTTTAGCTTCAAAAATATCAGAAATCTAGGTAATATATCCTATATTATAGAAATCCAAGTATGTCTAGTTGTCTACTCAGTCTCTTACGGTTTACCTCCCAGCAGAAGTGCAGAACCGAAGTCCTCTGTTTTCCTTTGTTTTCCCCTGGTCGGAGTTCAGCTTGAGCAGCGTCTTCTCCGGCGACTTTCTCTTCTTCGGCGAGTCAGCGACAGATGGCTTCTAAGCAATTCTGCCTTCTAGCTCCAGCGCAGCTCCCAAATTGAAGTAGGATTTTCTGATTAGGGATTTCTGGGTTTCAGGATTTCGGGATTTCGCTGAATGTGTTTTTCTTTAAAACTTGAAACAAAAATGCAGTCGTTTTGGGAGAAATCAGAAGCAATTTCTACCCTTAGATGGGATCGTTTGACACGCATGATTCAACCAATCCTACGGTGAAAATCGCGATACGCGTACGATCCCACCATCTGTGATTTTTCTCTGTGATCGAACTCGGACGGCTGGGTTTGAGACGTAAAATCGTATAATTTTATGATGCAAAACGCGATTTTGACAACCATGTTACCGAGATTTAGGAACAAAGAATGGAGAACGAAAGATTTACAAGCTTGCCAAAAATAAGGAAAGAAAATCAAGAGACTTGAATCAAGTAAGGTACATTAAGGATGAAAAAGGACAAGTTTTACTAACAAATGAATATATTAAAGAGAGATGAGAAAAGTACTTTTATAAGCTTTTCAATTACGAGCAAGGACTGACTAGGGATATGGAAGGGTTAGAAACCCAAGAGGATGAACAAAATTTGACTTATTATCACAGGATTCAAGTTGGGGAGGTAAAAGATGCTCTTAAGAGAATGGATAATGGTAAAGCCGTTGATCCGAATGGTATTCCTATTGAAGTTTGGAAATGTTTAGGAGAGCAAGGTATCTTTTGACTCACCAAGTTATTTAATGAGATTTTGAGGTCAAAGAAAATGCTGGATGAGTGAAGGAGGAATATTTTGGTGCCTATATATAAGAACAAGGTAGATATCTAGAATTATACAAATTATCGAGGGATAAAACTTATAAGCCATACAATGAAGTTATGAGAAAAAGTGATTAAGCACAGATTAAGAGACGAGACTAAGATTGCAGAGAACCAATTTAGATTTATGTCAAAAAGATCTACAGCAGAGGTTATTTATCTTCTACGAGGGCTAATGGAAAGGTATCGAAGTAAAGAAAGACTTACATATAGTTTTTATTGACCTAGAAAAAGCCTATGATCGAGTTTCAAGAGAAGTATTGTGGAAGGCTTTGGAGAAGAAAGATGTTCGTGTTGCATATATTCGAGCTATATAGGACATGTACGATGGAGTAACTATAAGTGTAAGGACTCCTGGAGGAGAGACAAAGGACTTTACTATAAGGATAGGTTTACATCAAGGTTCAGCCTTGAGTCCTTACTTGTTTAATCTAGTCTTAGATGTTATTACTAGGGATATATAGGAGACTATTCCTAAATGTATGCTATTTGCGGATGACATAATCTTAATTGAAGAATCGCGGGAAGAGGTTAACTATAAATTGGAGCTTTGGAGACAGGCTTTGGAATCAAAGAATTTTTGCTTGAGTAGGAGTAAGACAGAGTATATACATTGCAAATTTAACAAGAAACAAGATAAAAAATAAATTGGAGATAAGAATTGGAAAGCATATCATATCGCAAATATCTAAATTTAAGTACTTGGGATCTTTTTTACAAAGCGATGGAAAAATTGACGAAGATATCACACACAGGATACAAGCTGGATGGTTAAAATGGAGAAAGGTATCTGGAGTGATTTATGACCGTAAAGTACCTACTAAACTTAAAGGGAAGTTTTATCGGACTACTATACGACCAATTATGCTCTATGGTAGTGAATGTTGAGTTCTAAAGAGACAATAAGAACAAAAAATTAGGGTAGTAGAAATGAGAATATTAAGATGGATGTGTGGTCATACAAGAAAGGACAAGATACGAAATGACTGCATATGAGGGCATATTGGCGTGGCACCTATTGAGGAGAAGATGATAGAAAATCGGTTAAGGTGGTTTGGTGATGTACAAAGAAGGCCACTAGAGGCACCAGTGAGAAGAGTTGATCACATGATTTTTAGCCTTGTGAAAAGGTATAGAGGAAGGCCAAAAAGGACATTAGAAGAAGTTATAAAAAAGGATCTCTTGATGAATAATATCATAGAAATTTTGATTTTTGATAGAGTTCATTGGCATCATGCGATCCATATATCCGACCTCACTTAGTGGCATAAGGCTTTGTTGTTGTTGTTGTATAATTTATTGGGCTATATTATTTTGATTTGTATATGACTTAACTCATTAATGGAAATGGGTGAAAACACCCAATCAAAATCAAAAGGCTGCAAATACCAATGGACATATAATGAAGATTCTAAGTTAGTGGAGGCTTTAGTGGAACTTTCAACTCAAAGACATTGGAAAGCTGAAGGTTATGGGCAATTCAAACCTAGATATTTAAAAAAAATTAAAAAGAATGCTTAAGGAGAAAATGTTAAGATGTAGTCTAAGAACTTCTCCGCACATTGAATCAAGAGTCAAGCTTTTGAAAAAGCAATATAGAGCTATCGCAGAGATGTTAGGTCCAAGGACAAGTGGATTTGGATGGAATGACAAAAAAATGAAAATCGTGGTTAAGAAGAAGATCTTCAATGAATTGGTAAAAGTAAATAAAACCTATTATTTTTTATAAATATCTAACTTCAAACGTTGTTTATTTATTAATTTTTTTCTTCATTTCATGTTGTGTTGTAGTTTCATCCTAATACTGCTGGATTGTATAATAAGTCATTCCCATGTTTCAATAAATTGCAACGAGTATATAGTAAAGATAGAGCAAATGGTGAAGATGTTGAAGATCCTTATGATGCAATGTAAGTAATGGAGCAAGAAATACAACAAAATGTAGATAGATAGCAAGAGAGCCAATCTAATATGCAACATGAGGATCTTTATGAGTTTTGGAAAAGTTTTTATGAATCCCAACCTTTAACCTCCAATTCCAACATTCCCAAATACTCAAGATCCATCCTGTAGACAAAGTAGTACGAATAAATTAAAAAAAAAAAGTTAGAAACTCTAATGATGCTATTGATAAAATGACTAGTACCATAACTCACTTGGGAAATATTTATGAGGTTACAAAGAATACTGTGATAGAACTAAGGAACAAAACTACTGAAATTGGATTGTTGAGCACATACATTCAAAATCTAAGCAGTCAAACCACGTAATTTATATGATCCTTCATCCATTTTTTTTTCCTTTTCCTATGTGTTTGTGTTGATAGAGAAGAAAAGAGAGAAAAGAGTACTCTGCTGGTGTAGACATATTGCAAGAAGATGCAGTCAAGGGAGTAAGAATGAAACTTTGGTACAATACAAGCCTACAAATGGATTTGTTAGTGCCAATTGTAAATGAGTGGTTTTGTGGAAACTCCAAAGAGAACTCTTCTCAGTCGGCCAAGTCAGGTCTTGGAATCACATTTCAAAGTCTTTTACCAAATGACATCCCAAGCCATCTTTCTCTTTGGGCGGACTCAGCTTATAGTATTTGAGTTGACTTCCTGGCCTAATTGCTTGCCACGTGTCAACCTCAATTAGTGCAAAAAGCTTTTAAAGAGATCTTGGGATCTTCGCAAAATTAGATTAATATTAACTAAGATAGGATAATATAAATATATTTACAGGTATGTTATTTTCACGTTTTCTCTTTTTTTATTAAAAAGATCAAATTTCATTATAAATTTCACACTATTCGAAAGTACAGTACTCGCACATCCACTCTTGAATTAGGAATAGATTTATAATATATTTATGATTTAATT
Source organism: Sindora glabra (assembly GCA_020226215.1). Classification (NCBI taxonomy): domain Eukaryota; kingdom Viridiplantae; phylum Streptophyta; class Magnoliopsida; order Fabales; family Fabaceae; genus Sindora; species Sindora glabra. The sequence continues at coordinate 15,036,194 of CM035229.1, read as the reverse complement.
AACCATTTTGATTTAATATTTTTATTGAGTGCACCAAGAATTTCAATGCAAGTGCAGGTAGCAATGAATGAACCTGACCAAGTCTATATTGTGTACGTTATATAATCTGATATTATTTATCTATTTTCCTTTTATATTTGTGAAGAAATCGTACCTTTTTTACACACTTGCATTGTTGTTTATGTTGAGGTCCAGTTAATCTTCAGAGTTATGATAATTTTCTGATCTCTGGGTTTGCTTTTGAAAAATTGACAACACAAACAGTACTGGAAAGTAGACAGATTTTAGTAGCATAATAACTCTTGTAAATTATTTGTTCAGATGCATTTCCTATTTACCATAAAATATTCAAAACATATAAAACAATTCTTTAAAATATTTTATATATTATTACTTGCATGATTCTCAACATCTAGACCCCCCGACATGTTAGAGAAAAAAGGAACTAGCAAGTCTTACAAGGTAAAATTCATTCTGTCTCATTGAACCACTTTAAAGTTTCAAATCCATCACAGACCATCTATAGCAAGAAAAATTCCTTACAGAAATATACATTCTATCAGTTCCGGTCACCCTTTCAGGCAAGTCTACAAGATTGCAGCACACACAAGATCAAAACTCAATAAGTATTAAAAAATATTAAAGAGAGCAATTATCATAATTGATATTTATTTAATAATTTTACAATTCCCAGAGCATGCAAGTAGTAGTTTTACTATATTACAAACAAGCTACAGCATCCATACAAGAACTCATCCTCCCAGAGCACTATAAGGTGCTGCCAAATTCCCCCCCCCCCCAGCTTACAAGTCCTTAACTTAGATTGAGAGATACCAAAAAGCATCATTTAGTACCAGTTAGGCTTGACTCAGTACCATTATCGATCACTTTTACAAGTGCACACATAACTCAATTTAAATTTAAGTCAAGCCCATCTTTTTAAATGAGGCAAATTTTTTTATGATAAAATAAGAATCAGGCAATGTTAGTTTACTTAGATTGTTATGTGTGCTGCTGTTACAATAATTATGAATTGAGGTGCTAGGAGTAACACTACTCAACTCCTTGTATCTTCATATATCATATGTTCCTGGACCTTGGCACATAGAGGACCAAATCACACCCTAACACTTCAGTGCAGGCGCGGGTATGGAAGGCAAAGTGAATATAGATTCCAGTAAATCTGGCAATGTGATTTATCAGACTTCAGGACCAGATGCAAATAAAGAAACAAGGCCTCTAAGCACTTGTGCCGAGAGCTGGTGTGCCTGGAAAAGCTCGCCATCCAGGTTCCATGTGCTCTCATTGCCCAAAGAAGTAAAAGCAAATGCAGTGGTCTGTGAAAATGTGAAATAATCAGATGACATTAACTAAGAAAGATCAATTTGAGGCACAAAATAGGAGGGAACCAACCTTGTGATGTTCAACAAACTTAAAATTCAAGGGGTTTCCACCTCTTCTTGCAAGTTGAGTAAGGTGCCTATTAGCCAAAGGAAAAATGGTTAAGGTAGGTGCCTCTATTCATTAAGCAGCATGTTGATACAGAAAAGAAGGATTGGGATCCTCTGAAGTTTGCACTTCAGAGAGTAAAGTGGACATCAAAACCCTTTGGGAGAAAATCAAGGGAATGAGTAACTACATAAAAAAATATTTTTAATTGATTGTTATTTATCAAATTCTAAGCTTTTAATTTTATCATGAAAGGCTGTGATATTCTACTTTATCCTCTACGGTACAATCTTATACTTTAAAGGAGCCCAATTCCAAAAGAGACATTGTTATGTGATATGCTACTAATATTCTATATTTAGAGACTAATAAGACCATCACAATGTACAAAAGCTATAAGAAAACAGCAAATGATAAGTCAAAATCCAGAAGAATATTTCTAGCTCTCCATTTTTCTTTCTTTGTTTTATATGGAAGATTGGAGAGTGACATGACAAGCAGGTGAAACTTACATCCTGAATTCCTAAAGGACAAGAAGTCCCATTGAAGAGCAGGGTATTGTTACATGCATTTTACCACAAAGGCATTGTTTGCTAATGATAGTGATTCAATTTAAAGTCCAGAATATCCAGCTGATTAAGATATGTGATATTATTGTATTGCCCAACAAGAAAGGCTACATTACGTTCTGATTAACAAGATTATCAAAAGATTTCCAAGTGTAACCATCAAAGCAAAAAGAGTACCAGTGCAACCATCAAACAAAGAAATAGTGTAACTCCACTAGTTTGGCCACTCAGCAGTTACAACACTATAGCACACAAGTGTCAATTCCTTCGAAGTTCACATGTCAAGCACCATGTCAAAGTAGTTCTACTTTTCTTGATATCTCAACCAAGAATAAGAGGTGAAAAGAAAGAAGGGTAGTGCCTTACCATAAATAAGAAACATGAGGGCAATCTCGAATCAATATAAGATGAAGGAATCCATCTGAAAGATGGGCATCAGCCACTAAACCCTCAGGTGCCTTTTCATTTCTGCAAGAAATTACAGCAGCTCCTACACTAAGGAAACGCCCTTTGGATCTCACCCATTTTGCATCCTCTGAACTTGAATATAGCATTGAATGGAGAGTTCCACTAGCCGCTTGATTTGGCTTTGCATTACAAACATTGCAATTGACACGGCAGACAGATCTTTCTGACCTATAAGGACTCCACAATGCTCGCATACCCCGACGACTTCCCTTATGAGTCGATTTTATTTCATCTGATTCAACTTCAAGGTATGCAACCTCTGCCTCATACGATCTTGAATAAATATTTCACATGAAATGATAGAAATAGAAGTATTATTGGATCTTTTCTTGAATGTTTGGACAAACTCGCTACTAAATTATGCAATAGAACTACAATTATAATTAGAACGTCACTTATCAAGCAAGCACAAAAATCACTGCTGTCCAGAGATCAGTCTCTGAAGCAAATATCAAACTAACAGAATTCAAAATGTGAGATTCTACCATAAATCTGCATTGCGGAAGTCTGGAATATTGCACACAGGGATGAAATTATATTATTTCAAACACAAGAAGAAAATCTAATAAATGATTTGAAGTTCAACAAAAGTCACAGATCAAGTCACCAACCAAAACAATATCATCAACTCAAGAAGGCAGGTTTAACACAAAGAATGGCAAAGGAGAACTGATACACTCCTTGTTTCATTTGATGCACTTCAGGGGTTAATTTTTCAGGAATTCCAGTTTTCTTTTCTTCTCCACTCCTTTTTTTTATGTATATATATTATAGAAAGACCAAACTAACAATTTTGTGTAATAAGATATGTCACTCTTCAGAAAAATGTAGGTGAAGTTTTGTGCTGGCTAGTAGTCATTGCAAACAACTAAATCCACTAGGCGGGTCCTTTCAAAATCAGAAACATAATCAGGAGAGGAACCAAAATTATTTTCCAGGGTCAAGATACCCACATGCAATACTATTGGAAGGATGTTGATAAATTGAATATATAAACTATCAATATTTGTTATAATGCCATATTTATTAAGCCTCTTAAATTGATAGAAGTTAATAAATAAAAATATTTTTTAATTAGATAATTATTGTGTTACTTATGGGCTTAGAACAAGTATATGGGTGGGTGGAAGTAAAGGTGGCAATCTGTGTTTATATGTTGGGTTCGTCTTCTGTCAAACACTTATAACAACCCGAACCCAACCCAAATGATAATCATATCTGTTGGATTAATCTATTTATTAAACGTGTCAAAACATATATTTTCACAACTCTAATCCAATCCATTTATTATTGGTGTTAAATAAATCAACCCATTTACAATTTAAACCCATATATGCTCGACTCAAACCAGTATAAAGGCTTCATGTTCATGTTGTGTTAGAAATTTAAGTAGAAATCATAGATCCAAGTAATGTTATGACTTCTTGGCTTGCTCAAAAAATAACTGTTGTTTGAACTCCTTAATAAGGAATTCTAATATGCTAATCAAATGTAAAAAGAATAAATTATTCAAACTTTATGGACTTGTAACAAAAATTTGGAGATGTCAGAATAAATTTTACAATTGGCACAAAGGAATGAGCTAGCTCCACCCTGCTTATAATATTCAATTTCTGATTGAAAATACTCTGAAATATTTTAATTATTATTCTGTTTCGAAGATTGAGAAAGCGAATAAATGGAAAAGCAAAGCATGTAAAGGAAGAAGAGTGGCAGAGAGTAAAGAAAGATAATATAATTCAGGAATTTAAGCAAGCAAAGCATAAAGGTTAGGACAAGACCAAAAACTGAAATTTGGCTGAAACCCAAGTCCCAGAGTTAGAATATACCTGTGCTTTAAAAACACCATTGTCCCAGCATAATCATAACGTTTGGGACCCATCCAGCGGTATTTCTCACTCTCTGTAATGACATCACCATAAAATCCATACCTAAGGTCATTAAAACAAAATAAAAGATTACCAAATAAACATTTATTAGAAAATAGAGATCTTTGTATATAAAATTTTACATATAAAAAAATTTAAGAACCAAACTGATTGGATGAAGATCTTCAAAGACAATGGGATTACACCCAAGAAATACTTCAAGCCAATTTTTTAACCATAATGTTGATGGATGCATTTTTTAAATTTATCTAAAAGGAAAAACCGTAGTAAATTTTAATTGCTCATTATATTTTATACTTGATGTAAGACCAATCTAACTCCAAACTACCAATATCAAGATTAGGATTTGGATATTATTTTGCGGGGATGTTTTGAAACAATATAGCTTTAAGTGGATATAAATATAATAAATCTGGATTTAATTAAGAGAAGGGGGGGGGAGGACAAAGTGTTGCTTCAACTACAGATAACAGTAGATATTAAGAGAAATATCTTCAAACATCAATCAAGCTTTGTACTACTAAATTTACAGAATGGATCCTTAGTACTGTTAAGCAGTACCAAATTTTCATTTGCAAAGCAGAATGTGATTTCAATGCCAGTATGTCTATAGGTAATGAAATACACATTCAAAAAAAGGAAGCTTTGTCATTAAAGCCAATTTCCAGAGAAAAAATATACAGACATTGCTGACACAGGCGCTCCTATAGTAGTTTTGAACTCGTCCTCACCCCCAAACTTCTAATTTCACTCCCCTCCCCCTATCTCTTTATGATCATTAAGCGCATCCATGGCCCAAAATACGAGCTGAATGTGCTGACGATTTTCATGCCATGGACTATGAGAGATTAAACTAGTTTCAATTTAGTCAACTGCTTCATAGCACACTGCCAGCACTAATTTTATATAATCATGTGACAATTGAACAGACGTATCTTTTTCCCTCATCATCCAAAATACATCCTGCAAGCAATTTTTATTCAACAGCTTTCATGAAAAATGTACTAGAGCAAAGATAAGAACAGATATCTTCAAGCACATCATTATGTTCCCCACTCCTTGCACACCGACAGGAACATCATGCATTAGTAGGACACAACATTGACAAATGCCTCAGATATGACACATGGCCCCATAGTCAAAAAATTACCAGGCTCTTCGAGGAAAAAGGTAATCATTCTTCTACTATAAGAAGGCACTAAAATGAAAACAGTTTCAACCAAATTAAGCTTTTGGAATTCAATTATTTCACTAATTGAGAGAAATTACCCAGCAAAGGAAGCAGCATAGCGCACACAAGGTTCAACCTCAGATCTAGCTGTTGTTTTCCACCTTAACACTTGAGCTATGTCAAGTTGTACTCTTTTACCCAGGACAATCTGCAGTGCAGATGTAATAGGATCTCGAGATCCAGTTGTGCTGCAAGATAGAAAGCATTGTATAATATATAGACCACAGTATCATACTAGGAAACACTACCAGAAGCATATGCTGCAAATATTTGCTCCTTAAATTATCGAAGATCATGCAAGCATATTGCAAAAGCTAATTCTTAAAGCATGAATCCATTATATCAAATAGTTAGTTTAATAGGAGATATGGCAGAAAAGAAAGCCCCCTTTTTTTTTATTGAAATTCATAGCTGATTACAGAATCTATATATCAAGCATAATTGATGGCATAACTTTATAAGAAGGGCAAGTAAAAGTAAGTCATGAAGGTAAGAAAGTACCAGATTACAATGGCATCAGTTGAACCTGCAGGAATGATCCCAAATCTAAACCAATCATTAGGGATGGGAAATTCATGATCCTTATCTGTGGAATCTTCAAAAGCCAAACAATCAACACCATTATTTTTCCCCTTTTTTTACTGCCACATGCATATATAAATGATAAGCCAAAGAATGTGAAAGAAAAAAGTGGCGGCTGGCAAACAAATTGCACCAAAAATAATTATAATATGAAGATTGATTATAACAAATTATCTTTCTTTTTAAAGTATGGGGAAGCATAATTCCAGTCATCTTCAGTTACTGTAGTACCAAATTTATCCAGTAAAAAAAAAATAAAAAATATGTAACATCAGTTCATAGGCAGTCAGAACTGGCATATGAAGCTTGATTTGTGAGTAGTATAACAATAATTTTACATACTGGAATTTGAGATTTTGGAACCACTTTCTGTTGGACTTGAAAGAAGAGGAACTTCACTTTGATTAGAAGTCTCTTCAACGGTTTCATTTGCATCATCAGCCAAGGATTCATGATTATTTCTAACAGAATGAATGAAATCTGACGGAGCTGGTGGATCAGGCACTTTAAGCCTTGGAGAAAGAAAACCGTTAAGGATTTCATTGAAAAAACCATCACCACCCTGGAACCACTTCAATTAGAAAACAACAAATACTTGAAAAGAAAACACAAAAAGTCACTTGAAAATACTAATGGAAGTGGAAGTAGAACATGAAAAAATGGAAGTTTCTAAACAATACTATTGAAACTTCACTGGCCACAAAACCACATATAAACATGACAGAAAAAGCTCTTTTTTTTTTTTTTTTTTGGGGGGGGGGGGGGGGGTGGGGTTATGAGCGATCATCACTGCAGAGTTTGTGGAATTAGCAACACAACCGAGGAAGGTAGATACAAAATGTAGATAATAATCTTGTCAAAGCCCAGAAGTATCAATTTCACAATAGGTTTCTCAGCAAATAATAGGCATACCCAACTTGCACATGTCCTCTAAAAGTGTTTTGCATGACATTATGATAAATATCAATTACAGAATATGAAGTGTCATTGCAATTCTACATGCAGAGGAAATCCTATAGTACATTTCGTCACTCTGGCAGCTTAGAAAATTGGGTGGTTTCTATTGACTGTCTTGGACATGGACAATTGATATACCAAAAAGGCCATCAACTTAAAACTAAAATTTGCATACAGCTCACAGTAATCAGGAGCAAGCAAGTGGCAAGGCATTCTGGGATCACTAGACATGGCTAAGATTTTATCAACTACATGGTGTCACTTCAAAATACATCAATATAAGAATGCAAAAGAAGAAGGAATATGAATTCCTACAACAGCCACAACACCATCATATGACTTAAGCTCCTTGTTTGTAATAGATAACATCGTATTTAATGCTTGTCCTGCTCTCTCTGTCACAATCACCTGGACAATAATTATTTAAAAAAAAAAAGTAAGAAGGATAAATAACACATAGATCAATGCTCACATTCAGATACCTCCTAAAAATTTCTAGTATGATAAATTTCAGACATCTTCACTATTGAAGCCAAATAAACATTTACTTGGGAATTGGATCAATTGATATACATTCAACAAAGAGAATAGATCATCAGACACAATTTATCCTTATGAACCACAGAAGTGAATAAGAGAATTTGTTGGAAATATTCAGTTTTGCAACATTAGATCAATGAAGACAAAAAGTTATTTGAATCACTATTCACAATCCAAAACTAAAGGTGGATATTACATGAACTTTCCTAAAAAAGTGGTGATATGAGAATACCAAATTCTTAAAAGAGATAAGAAATTGTATGTAAATTACCAAAATATATTTTCAACCAGACCTATCCATTTGGGAAACCAAATGAAAAGAAAAGAAACCTCTGCATTCTATAAGCTTTTACCTTTGTATTCACTTTAGCACGTGAAAATATATGAGCCACTGTTTCCCATGTTCTGCAGCCATTTCCTTTCCCACTCCTTGGATTAACAAAAACCTAGTGAATCAGAAACAATCTCTGGGGAAAGTTTATTTCAATTAATTAAACAACAAAAGCAATGGAAAAACTAATAACTTGCAACTTGACCAATTGCATTACATACCAGAAGATTTCTTGGTCTTCCAGGTTCTAGATTAAGTGAAGCATTAAGTCGATCAACCCACATCTGACATGTTTGCTGGTTTTTATGACGAAAAGTGTATGTAGCCAGAATCCAAGGAGAAGGTTGAGTCTTATTTCTTAGGACACCATGCACCATGAAGCCATAAATCTGCACCATTTTAAAAAGTATCACAATTCAAACTGTGAAAGCTGTCATGCTATGACACAACAGAAGCACACAACCTAGGATATAAAAATGAGAACAAACCTCAAGGTCAGGCCCAAGAAGACCTCTTGTTGCAAGAGGGAGATTTGACGTACAAATCAAACCATAACTGGTCAACTCAACAGCATAAATGTCGGAGAGTTTGAGCTCAGTAGAAACCTTAGAAACAGATTTCAGGCCGAAACAAATTGTTTCTTCCTGTTCCAATGAAAATTTAGGGCAGATAGTACAAGATGAAAGAGGGCGAAAAAAAGTGCCTAAACAAGACTATAGAGACCCAACTGAAGCCTACAAAGCCTTCACAGATATTTATCACTAGAACAAACGATTATGCACTAATTCTCTAGTTTCCAGTCTTCAAAAATTGACACTATGGGGTAGTCTAATCTATACTTAACTGCACCTCATGAGGAAGAACATTAACAGAATATGCAAATTATATCCTTAATTTCTCCTTTATTTTGTTCTCTTCCATAACTACAAATCCACACTGCCTTCCAAATGAACTTCCTTTTTTTTTTCTAAGGACACCTAAAAAAACACAAACTCAAACAAAAGATGCCTAAACTAAGTCTTTAATTGATGATATCGTTGGGTTCCAAATCCAACCATCTTATTGACAAGCCGTATCTAGTTTATATATTTTATCATAAAATTATTCATCACCCATGACTTCCTCTCTCAATGTTGACACATAATATCAGCCCTTACCCTATGGTTGGAAGGGAAGAAAGAAAGGAAAGATAGAAGAAAATTTTATATTTTGAAAACTTCCATTGCTTGGATGGAAAGAATAAGGAAAGAAAAGAAAATATGAAAATTAGTGGTTGGCACTATCTTCCCCATACCACTATTTTAAAATTTTCTCTTTCTAGTTTCTCTAATAACTAAATTTCAAAAATTTCTTTCCTTCCTACCCTTTCTCCACTTTAACAAGCATAGGGTTAGACATGACAAAACAGGGCCTCCAGCATTTCAGTTTTCCTGTTTTGGAAAAAACTACAACCATTCAAATTGATAAGCAAGTCTGATAAAAACCCATGCCGTAACAGTAGTCATCTGATGGTAAGCTTCACCATAGCAGCACAAAAACATAGTAAGACTAACCAAAACAAAAATAAGAACCAAACCTAGAAGTAAGTCAAGCGTGAGGAGTGTATAAAACGATCAAAATGGGTCTTACATAGTGAATGGAATCTTTCAATTGATAACCCATAAATAGCAGAAAATTTGGATCCATAACTCAAAGATGTGCAAGAAAATGCTTAACTGGAAAAAAATTACTGTAATAAATTGCAAAAATATATACTTATAACGAAATGGGTCTTACATTAATCACTGGTTCAACAGGTTTCCATGATAAACCATCTGATTTAAAGGTAAGAACGACTTCCCCAACTTGATCTAAGAACAGGGTCGAGCTCAAAATGGAAGCTTCTCCATCCGGATCAAATTTCTCCTCTAGTATAGGATCGTTTCCTTCTCTTTCCATTTGAAATGGAAGAGTTAAGGAAACGAGATGTTTTCGACCAAAGTTTTTCCTAGCTTCGTTGGAATTGGAAAGGACCTGGTTACGGCGGAGGCGTCGAAGTCTCAGCAAAAGGCCATGTACAAATCGAAAGATACTAGAAAAGCTGTCTCGTCTTCCTATTTTTTCTTCCTTCCAGACCTGGAAAGATGCAGATTTGCCTTTTAAAGTTTTGGGTTCAATTTTGGTTGGCGGAACAATGGATAGAACCATCAAAACCTGAAATTGACGAGTAAAAAAGGAAAAAGCCCCCAAAAATATAAAAAGTAGAGAGATTATCGGCAAAAAAATTTCCAAGTGTTTGCTAAGACGTTTAATTCGTTTTAACCCTTTGTTAAACAAAATATTAGAAATTTATTTCAAGTAATCAAATGAATCCAATTCAGGATAAACTGTGGAATCTATTTGCCCTCAATTAAATTGGGGATTGGAAAAAAAAGACCTAAGCCAATTAGAGACGAAGACTCAAGCCAACAGAATTTTTAGAAGTCAAAGTTTCAACGCAAGTGTTTATTCATCATCTTTCATGGTTAATTGAAATATGGAAATACTAGATACGCTGGACTAGATTTTGGCCGGTGTGATAGATGGGTAAATAAATTTATTTTTATCTGGATTGAAAATTTCTTTATCTCACAAGCTATTTAATTAAGGTATTTGTGTAAATTTTTTAAATAATACAAAATTTCATTTTTGAATTTGATTTATGTTATCCTAAAATAAACTATAATTTACATGTTAAATGTTCCACCTGCGTCGGCATGAATTTGTGTTGTTTTTTAAGGAAAAATGCAAAATCATTTTTCAGTTTTAGGATGATTAAATTTTTATCTTTTGTATTTTAAAAATTTAAAAATTATTCTCTTAAATTTTATAAGATTTAGAATTAATACTCATTTTAACTTAATTATTTTATCAAATTATGTTACTTTTAATAAATTTTTGAATAAAAATACAATATTATAATGTATTGATTTACTTCATCATGTTTTCACATGTAATTTCTTAATTCATTTTTATTATTAAATTAAAACTCTATATACCTAATTTAATTCATATTTATATTAAATATGTAACATATAAATTATTTACTAAAATAATAATGAAATAAATTAATATATTATAATATTATGATTTTTGTTTTAAAATATCATAAAATGATGAATTTTAATAAATTAGTAAATAAAGTTGACAATAAGTATTAATTTCAAATTTTATGTGAGTTATATGAGTGGTATGTGAGTTTTTAAAATTAAAGGGAATAAAATCCAACTATTTTAAAGTTCAATGGGACATTTTGCATTTTTTTCCTTTTTACATTAATATTATTTATAAATATTATTTCATTAGACATTATTCATTACTCAAACAAATAATAAATAGGATACTTTTAAAAATTTCAGCAAGCATAAAACAAGAGATAAAATATACATTGTATTGTAAGTATTTGTGAATTTAATAACTAACAATAATTATAATTAGTATGGAAATATGGAATAAAAATATGTAAGAAACTGAGAAATATTTAATTTAATATGTTAATTAATAATCATTGTTAAAATATTTAATTAAAAAATTTTGAAAGTTGGTATTAGAGAAGTATAGTATGTAACAATTTACTCCCTTGTTCAAAGGTTAAATGTATATTAATCAGTAGCCTCTCGATAAAAAGGTATGAGAGAACCCAAAAAAAAATTGGAATTCATCAAATCATTCGGTTTTGAAAATATAAAATTAAAGGTAGAAACATCCCTACAATATACTAATTATTTCAAGATAAGAAATTGAAGAATATTAATGATCGACAATAATTCTAAGAATTGTGAAATTAATAAAGATTTAAATTTCATCCATATAAATCAATTTTATATTATTAATCATCTTTATATTATTATGTCAATAAAAATTGATAAACTTTTTTTATTATTAATAAAAATTCTTAATTACTATTAATAAAAATTTCTTAATCACATATTATTTTCTTATTCACTAATAATATAAAATATTTTATATTGACAATGCATTAAATTTAAAGTCAATTAATAATAAGAAATAATTATATCAATGATCAATAATAGTAAAGAATCACAAATATTTGAAAAATTAATAGTTAATAATAATTATGTAATATCTCAAATCAAATTTTTATTAATTTTTATCTAATATTTATTTGATTAAAATTTAATTTTTAAATTTCTTTTTTTAAAGGATTTCAAAATATTAAAACAATATTGATAATAATATTTGAAATACATTTATTTTTATATGATTATTGATTTGAGATTTGATTAAAATAATTTTACAAAAAAAAATTTTGAGAAATAAATTTTTATAATCATAGGTGTAGGGATTTATGGAGAAAATTATTTGTATTAGATAAGTATTTTTCATAATTGAGGGAGAATAAAATATATTTGAAAATTTTTAATTTTATCAAGTTATTATAATTAAATATATATATTTTTAGGAATTTGGCTCCTGTTAAGTGTTTCTTACACTTAAGAGTGCTTAACAGACGGGCCAAGCTAGGCCAAACTAAAGTCCATTTGGGTCTGATCCATTAAGACCTATTTTAAAACGAGCTTGAAAATTCTGGTCCGGTCCACAAACCCGCCAGACTAGTTCGTGGGTTAGCTCGCATTTTTGCACAACAATCTGCCCATTTAATCCATTTGAATATAATCTCTTAAATAAACCGAAAATCACATAAATTTGTGCAAAAATTGCACAAAATCACTAAATCAGTGAGCAAATGTTTTATAGTTCCAACCTATCAGCCCCAATACTGTAATACATAAAAACATGAAGTATGTTAACTTGAACTCAGAGAAATCAATGATAATAGGTTCAAACTTTCACAGTTTCAACTGATTGAATTGAAGATAAAATCAAAAAATTATTGGACATGGACCATCTTACTCTCAATCAACCATTCAACCTTTTAACCTCAAGGAAGAGAAACTTTTTAGACAGCAAACGCCATATGTATGTAACTCGCGTTTTAGATAGCAATCAGCAAACACTACATAAGCCATTCTTCAGCAAAAGTAACCCGCATGAATCTACAAGGAAGCGAAACTTTTTAAGTTTTTAATATATGGAGGGAGAGAACAGAGAAATGGGAGGGCAAAAACTGATAATATTTAATATTTATTTCACAATTCACACCAGATAGCAACTAGGAAAACAACAAGGCCTAACTTAATTCCATACCTTCCTCCATCTAGATTTCCCATTCATGCACACTACATGCTATATAGGCTAGATTAACTCTCACACATCCAGCATATGACCCAATGTTCAAGCCTATCTTCATTATTATTATGCATTGTTCATGCTAAGTTTTACTTCTATTATTATTAAAAAAGATTATATACATACCTACCAAGCTGCCACTCCAACAGTCTAACTAAGGTCTAAGAATCAGAATCTCCAATATCTTCTACATCCCTTATAAGAGCAGCATTTATTGGAATATCTTCATCTTTTTCCTCACATTCCCAACCTACAAATCAATAACAATAAACATATGATTCTTAAATTTCTAATAAACTACCTATCAATATGATGAAGTAATAATTTGTGGTTATGAAATTGAAAATATTACCAGAAGGTGTAAAACCATGAAGCCAACTATGTGTGCATAGGAGAGTTTGAACCTTTTGATGGAGAAAGCAACTCCTATACTTGTTCAACACATGTCCTCTAATCCTAAAAACATATTCAGAAGCCACAGTAGTTATAGGTACACTCATCAAATCACAAGCCATATTAGCTAAAATAGGCCACCTCAAACTATGATCTTTCCACCATTTCAAGACATCCAAGTCTTTATAAGTAGAAAAATCAAGCTTTGGTGTATCCAAATATGCTTCCAATTGAGATTTTGAACTTATGATGATATCATCCTTATCATCTTCTACCATAGAAACCCACACCTATTTACACATTTCATACAATAAAATAATTAAACAAATAATAAAGTTAGGACCTCAATAATGCTAAATAAGAAAACATAAGGTACAAGATCATGTGAAATTAAAACTTACATCAACATTAGAATTAGAACTCATAGGCATTGAAGAGCTCCCAGAAGGTTAGCTTTCTTTAAATTGTGTATATGGTGACATTGATGTATTCTTTACATATTCTTCATAAAGCTTATGTAGACTATTCTTCACCATATTCAATTTCTTTCCAAAATTAATAAGATCAATTTTAGAATAGCAACGCTTCAACATTAACAACTTCACCCGTGGATCAAGAATGATCACTATTGCAAGTAAAACATTGTATTCACCCCAATACTTGTTAAATTTTTTCATCATACGAGAAGCTATATCTTTCAACAACTCATATTCTTCATTCAAATTTTCCAAGAGGAACAATTCAATTTTCCAAACTTGGGCAAAGTACAAGTTAGCAGTAGGATAATTTGAACCAAATATCAAATTTGTCATATCATAAAATGGCTTTAAAAATTCACATATTTTCTCTCCCCTACTCCATTCCTCAATTGATGGACAATGTGTATAATTTAAATTAAGACTTGCAAACATAGAGAATGCACATTGATGTTAGGAATTCAGATTATCATATGCAACGAAAATTCAAAATTTGATTCGAATTCTACCTAGGATCCATGCAAAAAGCATAAATCAATGATTAGAGTTTTACCTATTAGGCACTCATGTTTCTACTGATCAAAACTTAAGAACAGATGAATCAAATGCCGGCTGGAAGGTACAACGTCTCTACGGTATCCACATGGAGTGAACAATGACCTCTCACCCTCCACAAATCTGCTAGGATGCGTTTTTCTCTCTAGGAATTAGGATTGGATATTTTCTGAGTGATTTAGGGTTTGTATGGAAGTTTTGAGCGTGTCTAACATGTGCTGCCCTCAAACCTCTTTTTATAGAACTTAAGCAAGCTACAATCCTAGTCCTATTAGGATAATGCTTCTAAAATCCTAATTATACTTAACAACTCATCTTATCCTTATCCCAGAGATAATGAGGAGAGATAGGACTTATCTATTAATTATCTAATATTAGATAATATTATCTCATAATATTAATATCTTAATATTAGATAATTGCATATATTTATTAAATATTAAAATAATATTATCTCATCATATATTTATCTAATATCTAATAACGTAATTATTTGATATTACTTTAATATCAAATAATATCACATAATATTATATATATATATATATATATATATATATATATATATTACGTGAATAACACATTATTATTCTTAATAATAATATATATGCATGAAAATAAGTCCAATTAATTGAATATTAATATAATTAAAGTCTAATTAATTATTATCTTATTCCTAGTCCTTTTGTGTGACCCTGTAGGTTCTTACTACGTTAACAATGACTCATTATTAAGTCATAAATAGTTAGCGGTATCTAGCAATACATCACTGCCATTCAAGTAGTAAGAATGTCTGTGATTCGACATCCACCTAATACATGATCAACGTTTTGCATTATAATCCTTTTGTAATAATATCTAAATTGAACTGGAGGCATAGAATATGTCATCCTCGTTAATGTTTAATTTATATTTCTTGATACTGAGTAGACTTAAAATAAATGATTAATATCACATATTAATCCAATTGAGCATGGCCATGCATTTCTAAGTCTCACTCAATCAAGGGGCCCAAGGATATTTCTCTTTTATACAAGAGTAACAAAAATCTCTTATACATCACTCACTTCCCTCTGCATGATTTATGACACACCCAATCAATGCCCTATTCGTCATCCTGATTAAAGGTGACATAGGACAATATTAAAGTGAGTAACTCCTTATGTAGAAAACCGTAATGACTTCAGGTCAAAGATTTATATGTATTTGTAATCATATGACAATAACTTATGACACGTCTATCCATGCAATATTCTCATAGTGGGTCAGTCCAGTACATTATTCACTAATAATGTACTCATGTATTGACTTGATATCACATGTCCATGATTCGTAATCATCAATCATTATACATGCTAGCTCGATGTATTATTACTATCCTTTTCGTAATAATACTTGACTATGGGCATTTTAGGAATAGCGAAGCTATTCCAAGGATAATTATTATATTAAGTTATAAATTACACATAATAATAATAAAATTATAAAAATAAAATATAATAATTAATTGCCTAAAATAAAACATAATATATTGTGTATTATTTCAATCATCTATATGATTGATTCCTATGACACATACCAATAGTTGATACTTCAAAACACTTTGAAGCATTAAATAAATGGAGTTCCATCTAGTGGGCACATCTAAGGATAAATATGCCATAGTACCAAGATGAGTGTCTTTCAAAGCCTTTTCAAAAAACTTCATCCTAGCTTCTGATGCCTTAACATATTTAATACTTTCTCTAATTTTTTCAGTAGCAATGGAAGCTACTTTCAAGCCTTTTTGAACAATCAAATTTAAAATGTAAGCATAACATCTTATGTGAAAGAACTCACCCTCACAAAGTAAGGCATCTGCCAAGCGAAGTCGTTCTTTCACAATAGATTGCATGCTATCATTAAAGGAAGCATTATCTAGTGTCATAGAAAAGATCTTGTTTTGTATTCCCCACTCTTCTAAGATGTCCATTATCTTCCCATCCAATTCAAATCCTGAATGTGGAGGTTTCATAGAACTAAAAGCAAGAATCTTACTAGCTACCTTCCATTCTAAATCAACATAATGAGCGGTTAAGCAAAGATACCCTTCATTAGAACATGCAGTCCATAAATCATAAGGAAGGCATATTCTACCATAAATTTTTGTCAATTGTTCTTTCAATAATTTTTTATTTTCCAAATAAACTTTGCATACATCAAATGCAATGGTATGACGAGAAAACAACTTCACCTTATGATTCAAGTACCTCCACACTTTTCTAGTCCCATCCTATTCTACATATAAGAAGGGAAGATCATGCTTTATAATTTTCACAGACACTAATTCTCAAAAAACTTTTTAATTAATTTTTTTACTTTTCAATTTTCCTTCACAATCAATTATCAAGTTTCCAATATCTTTTTGTTTTAAAGCTCTTACCCTCTTACACTGGGCTATATGAGGTTTTAGGGTAGAGGTACCAAATCTACTACCACCAGCCACATACCTTCCTCCACACCCCTTACATTTAGCATAAGTTTTACCTTCGTCATCTATCCCATCTTTCTCAAAAAACTGCCATGCCTCTGAAGTATTCTTCCTAATTTTTTTGGATTGATGTTATTTTTAGTGTCAAATTCACCCTCAATCTCATATTCATGTGTGCTTGGATTTGTCTTCCATTTAGAATTGGAACCTACATTCTCTTTAGAAGCCCCTGACCCATCTTCATTAATAGGATTATGCTCACTCCTAGAAGTCATGTTTAAACCCCACAACAACTACATAGCAGCACAGATAAAATGCATAATCAAATGAATAACAAAAGGAATCTACAGAATTAACCCCAATAGCACAGATATAGCAGAATTTGCATAGTATATAACCATTAACAAATCACCTTGATTCAGAATTACATACTACATCTAAAATATACATATATGACAAATGGCAGATTGATAACACTAAATAATGAAATAAACATCTACAGAATTAACCCCAGGCAGTAAAATGGATGGACTTGAACTTCTGTAATTATATCAACTAACAAATTAAAATTCTCCTAAGAATATAATAGTGACAAAGCAAGCTACATACAATTTATTTAAGTGGCGATTTTTTTAAATCCTCCCCAATTAATTATCCAAGAAAAAAAATCATTGATTCTATTTCTAGATTTTGAAGAACCTGAGAACAGTTCCCTAGTTATTCCATATTTTCACAAACTAACTAAAATTCTAAAACCTACAAATTAGCATATTGCATTCAGAGAACATAATGGACAACACTACAACAGTCAACAGGACAGGAAGACTAAAATCGGGTGTTAGGAACTTAGGATGAAGGGCACATACGGGTTAGTCGGTTAGGTGAAAAAGATCGGCAGGAGACTTATCAGGTGGCCGTCCATTCATCGGCATCCTCTGATCTTGTCCATTCTTCAATGTTGTCAAGCTCTTCACGACTCTGTTCTGCAGCTTGCGGTGGCAAATGGTGATTGCTTCCTCTATTACGGTAGCGCTATGGCGGGATAAGAAATCGTGAAACCCCAGCTGAGCTTGAGCAGAGCAATGTCCGAGGGCGAGACAATGAGCTTGAGTGTCTATGAGTGTGACTGAGTGTTTTGGGTTTCTAAATTCTGAGTGTGTGTCTATGACTCTATGTGATATTTCTCGAATTATCTCATCAACATAATTTTTCCTTTTCCCAAATTTAAGCCACCTGGTGCACGCAGGCATAGACACTTAGACTTAGTATATTTAACTTAATTTCATAATTAATGTTGATAATAATGTTTAAACTAAATTATGGAGTTAAAAGCATTGGGCTGGCCAAATTATAGAATGAAAGCTGGTAGGTGCAGTTCGGACTAAGCCAAGTAGGCCAAGCCACTAGCAGTTAGGTTGGGACTTATTGCTAGGCTGGACTGTAGCAGAAGTAGTAGACCTCAGTTCTGTAAAAAAAAAAAAAAGGGTAGTCTGCGGGTTGGTCCACGGACCACATTGATCCAGTCCGTTTAACCCACAACCTGCGGGACTTAGTTTGTTTTGACCCATTTTTTTTATCCTATTTTCAAATGGTCCAGTCCATTAAAAACCCATGGTCTGGTTTATACGGCCCGCGGGCCACAGGCCCATTAAGCACCCCTACTTATACTTTAAAATATAAAGTGCATCATCAAAGCCATTAATAAAAAATCAAGAAAGTGGATAATCACAAATTTAAAAGTTATCTTTTTCATTTATGATTATTTATAAAATCATGAGCCATTTATTTTCTTATTAATGGTTGTGATGATGCATTTTACCCTTTAAAGTACATTTTACACTTTAGAGGGGTCCAATCTATATTTTTAGATTTGACTCCTCTAAAGTGCTTCTTGCAGTTTAAAGGGTAAAGTGTATCATCAAAATCATTAATAAAAAAATCAATGGAGTGGATAATCACAAATTTAAAAGTTATCTTTTTTATTTATTATTATTTATAAAATTATGAGCTATTAATTTTTTCATTAATGGCTATAATGATATACTTTACCCTTTAAAGTACATCTTACACTTTAGAGGAGCTCAATCCATATTTTTGAAAGCACTTTAAAGGGTAAAGTACATTATCAAAGTCATTAATGAAAAAATCAATAGAATGGATAATTAGAAATTTAAAAGTTATCTTTTTTCATTTATTATTATTTATAAAATTATGAGTCATTAATTTTCTCATTAATGGCTTTAATGATGCACTTTATCCTTTAAAATGCATCTTGTACTTTAGAGGAGCCCAATTCATATTTTTAGATTTGGCTTATCTAAAGTGCTTCTTTCACTTTAAAAGATAAAGTACATCATCAAAATCATTAATGAAAAAATCAAGAGAATGGATAATCACAAATTTAAAAGTTATTTTTTCATTTATTATTATTTATAAAATCACAAGTCATTAATTTTTTCATTAATGGTTGTAATGATGTACTTTACCTTTTAAAGTGCATTTTACACTTTAGAGGAGCTCAATCCATATTTTTGGATTTGACTCTTTTAAAGTGTTTCTTGTACTTTAAAGGGTAAAATACATTATTAAAACCATTAATGAAAAAATGAAGGGAGTAGATAATCACAAATTTAAAAGCATGTTAAGATTTTAAAATAAAGTTAATTTAGAAAAAAGAATTTTGAAATAAACTAATAATTGAGATCAAGTTTAATGGATTTGGAAGGCTAACATTTTTTTGGAGGTTGGCGGTGAAAAGCAATTTATCAACACGCTTGGCTGGCTTTTTTTTTTTTTTTGAAAATTTCCTTTTATTATTATTTTTTAAAAAAACCATCTTTCTTCTCCTTTTTCGGCCACAACGACCCCTCCCTCTTCATTTTTTTTCTTCGTGCCAGTACCCCCTCACTATGTAAAATTGACATTACTCTCTATTTTATTTTTCTCACTTTCCTGTTACTTCTCCCAACTTCCAGCACCATTTGTCCTCTCCTTTCGACGATTCTCTCTCTTCTCTCTCTCCAGTTTCTTTCTACACCTTTGGTAACTGAACCTGTTTCTTCAGCCTTTCGACTTCCCTGCCTGCCTCACCATGCAAAACTATTGCTGCCAGCTCCTAATTTCTGCTACATTCAAAAACTACAGTTTCGGGTGGCGAACTCCTTTTTCTGACATGGAAGCACTTTTCGCCCGTGCAAGTTTGCCTTATTACCTTCCGCCCAAAAGCTCAGCCTCACGAAGCTGCCAACATGGATGGCGTGAGGAAAGTCGTAGAATGGTAGTAGGGTGTTGCAATTTTTACTGCCATGGAGTAACTTGAGACCTCCCTTCCGCCGGTGAATTGTTGACGAAGCCTTCAATTCGTAGTAAGGTGTTTTACACAATAAGCTTCTTTGATCTCTGCTGATTCAAGATTTGTCTAAAGAAAAATCTATTTTATACATTTCGTAGGTTCTTGCTAGTGTTTTTGGAAAATAGTTTTTTATGCTATGGAAGGATAGAATATTATAATTGAAGCTTTTCTAAAATATTATATTTTAAGATTATGAAACCTGATCTAAAAACTTATTTATAGGCATTTTAATATATAAGATAATGTATGTGAAAAATAAAATTTTTATATTATAAAATATTAAAATAGAATGACTAAAGTATAAATAAATTATTTTATTTTATTATTATAACAAATTCATATGTGATTTAAAGAAGCCCATTCTATATTATGAACTTTTAGTAATGTTTATGAAAAATTACATTTTCATGTTATAAAGTGCTAACACAATGTGGATAAAGCCTCTTTAGAATGTTATATGGCAATATTTACAATAGTAGTTGTGTATTTAAGAAAACTCGTTCTTAAAATTATTTTTGAGATATGTAATGATACATGAGAAAATTATGATTGTTATGTTGTGAAATGCTAAAATGATATAAAAATGACATTTTTACCACAGAAGAATTTATTATTTTAGTTACTTTACATTTAGCTCTGAAACTTTCATTTTATAATTTTATACGGATAATAGATATAACATTGGTTAAAATAATAATCTCAAGTGTTAGAATATTAAGTTATTATACATAGAGTGTACTTATCTCATAAAAATTAACATTTTGGAATTTGAAGTTAATCTAAATAAATATTTAAAGTGCAATGTTTGCTTGCATAAGCTTATGTAAGGAAATACAAGAAGCTGGTAATAAGGAATATTATTATATTATGACATGCAAATTGGATTTGTAACACTTGGAAAGAAAAATAAATAGTAATTCTGTATTCGTATTATTATTACACATGGTGAATCAGGAAGATAAAGGGAAGATGAGGATTAACCATTCTAAACTCCTATTGTGGACAAGTAAATATCTTACCATACAATTTTTACCTAAAGAAAGGATGATTCAAATATTATGAATTGTATTTTCTTATTAATAGTTTAAATTTTATGTTCATGCATATACTTTTATACTCATGCATAAATTCAATTTTTATGGTATAAGTACAAATAATTGATTGAGGGAATAATAATTAATTAAAGTGCATAGTGAAAATGAAGTAATGGTGATAACTATTAATGGATTATGATTGAATTCAATGATTTGTATAGTAATGCATATATTGCTATATGTTTTATATTGTCTAATGATGAATTAGTGACTTTGCATTAAAATTTTATAAATAATTATAATATAAAAGTTAAGCTCTCGCACATGTTACCTACATTTGTACCATGTACGGCATAAGAAAATAGTGAATTATGCTAGAGTAATGACATTGGAAGTTGTAAGTGAAGATGGAATTATGATATGAAACTCAAATAGCAAATTCTCAACAAACAATTGTGAAGGATATAAAATCTATCTGAGAGCCAGGTGGAAATTTTCTGATGAGTAATTGAAATAAATAGAGTATCGATCTAGAAGTCAAGAAAAAGGCTACAAAAATGTTTATTGTAACTAGATGTGCGATATTAGAAACTATTTGTGATTAAACATTATAGTTGATATGATTGAGGTAATTTATTTGTGTTTGAGCTTTAAAGGTTATTTGAGATTGTGATGTCTACTTAGAATGGGTAGTATATGATATAATGGTGTTGGGTAATAATGGATAGTTGAAATTTCTATGAATTGTGATATGAGATATAGGGTTTAAGTCATGAGTAGGTGGACCTTCATTTTGCAATATGGTTTCATATATTTCAGAAATCTAAGAAATGAGTTTGCTAATATTTTCAAATTTAGTATATGAATACTCTATGGTTATGATATATATAAAATTGATCTACAAAATAGTTGTAATTATATGCTTAATGAGTTTCTATAACTCACTTTAATAATTTTCAATATTTTTAGGTTAAGATTCAAGTCTTGTGGCATCTATAGAAAATTAGGACCGCTTTGTTGAAAGATTTGACAGTTGGGGTTAGAAACAATATTAAAGATAAAAATTGTCAATTCATTTGATGTGTTAAATTATCTGTGTATAAATTTGGAAATGTATTATACTATGTATATGTTTGATGTTGTTGTATATGGAATTAATACAAATTTTGTATTATAAGGCATATGGTCCTCAAGAAATGTCCAAATTCTATAAAATTTTAAAGTAATTTTAAGTTTTTTTAGAATTTGGAAACTCTCGTTAAATAGAAAGTAAAATTTTTTTAAGGCTTGTAGAAATCGAGTATGAAGATACACACTAATCATAATTAGGTTGGATCGTGAAAAATTATAATTAAGATTATGGAATATATAATAAAAATAGGTAAAAAAATAGAGGAATATTTAATTTAACTTGTTAATTAATAATCATCTTTAACAGATAATTAAATAAAAAAATGTTAAAAGGCTTGTATTAAACAATTATAATATATGAATTTACCATGTTTAATTGTTAAAAGTGTAATGAGTAATTCCATTAAACCATTAAATAATGAAAACTTATGATTGAAAAAAAAATGAAACTCTTTACATACTAATTATTCTAATAAGCATTTAGATAAATAAGAAACTAGGAAGTATTAATAACCAATAATAATTATAATTATAAAATTAATTCCCAACAATAATTATAATGGTTATAGAATTATAAATACTTGTGAAATTAATAGTCAATAATAATTATAATTAAAATTAGAGAATATACATGGATAAATCGTTAATAAATCCATGAAAAATTAAATAATCATGTATTTAAATAAAAATGCTAAAAAATGTCTTAAATGATTGTGATATACTGATTATTAACTAAATTTTTTAATTGTTAAATATTCAATAAATAATATCATAATAAAAAAATTAGAGGTAATTCTACTAAATTATTAAGTACTCAAAATTTAAAATCCAAAAATATGAAACCTCTTGTGATATATTAATTATTTCAATTAGCATTTACTTACTTTGTTTCTTTTTATTTTTTTTATTGCACAAGGAATAAGAAAGTTATTAAATGGTCTCATTCATAGTTTTTAGAACTAGACCAATTATTGAATTAAATAAATTATCAATTTATTGATTCAACCATTGATTTACTGGTTATTTGAGTTAAAAAGTGAAAATATAAATTATATGTATATATACACATATATACATATGTATACATAAGTATTGTGTATTTGTAATAACAAGTCATGATAAAACTAAAAAAATAATACAATATAAATTAATTATATAAATAAATAACAAATATGAGTGATATACCGATAAATTATATTAGACATATTTTTAAAAAATTACATAAATTTAATTGATCTAAATTGTAAAGGTATTATATTTTAATTGTTGTGAAACTATAAGTTTGTTATTTTTTTAACAAAGAAGACTAGCTTTGCATATGATTCTTTTTTTAGTCAAAATTGATATATATGTTTCATATTTCATAAATAAATATATTCAAGAAATTATTATAAGATTAATATAATTTGTATAATTAAAAAATCACAATTAGAAATATAAAGATGTATACATGTTTAAATATATGCATTGCTCTCATTCTTTAAATTTTTTATAAAATTTTTCTATTTTATGAAAATTTTAATATAAATTAAAAAAATAAAAACTCTTATCAAACTTATACATTCTAAAATTAGTTTAAAAGTAAAATAAATTTTTTTCACTAAATTACACTATAGTACTACTTCCTACACTTTCTTTCAAAAAGATGTTAGAGGTTATCTTTATTTCAAATAAATGCATGTTTTATGAATTATCAATATTATATTCCAAAAAATACCCTTTTTCCCAATTAGGGGATACCTTTCGCGGTAGTTTATTTTAACATCTTCTCTAATCAATCCTTGTTCGTTATTTATTCTTCAAAATTTCATGATTCCTTTAATCCATTTCATTGTAATAATCATTGGATTCCTTTTAGATCATCATTACCTTCATTGATCCGTTCCTGTTTTCTAATTGCATCGTTATTAGGTAATTAAGGTTTTTTGTCAATAGAACAGTTTGTATTATTCATATGTAAGTGTAGGAATGAAACTATGGTATAGAAGATCAATAGTGGTATAGATTACGATGATCTAATTCGGATGATGTATGTGAAATTTAAGGATCTATTTACTTGTGATTTTTCCATGTCATATTCTTTTCCTAGCCATTCTATTTGTTTGCTGAGGAATAAGTTAAAATCTAAGAGCTATTTCTTCAACCTCTTCTGATTGTTTGAGCATTTTGAAACCTCTCTGTTTAGGGATAAGCAAAAATGCTTTAGTCAGAATCTATAAAAATAAAACTACTAACTAGACAATGCCATGTTACTGTTTTATGCAAGATAATAACATCATCAAAAAATAATGTTACTGTTTGGATGAAACTGATTACTGTGCAACAGTAACACTAAGATGTTAAAAGCATAACATGATATACTACTTGTTGTAAGAAAAATAACGTTACTATTTTTAGAAGCAAACAATAATATATTGTTTTCCTCTAATGACATGTTACTGTTTGATATAGAAATACTAAC
Organism: Sindora glabra; assembly: GCA_020226215.1. Taxonomy (NCBI): domain Eukaryota; kingdom Viridiplantae; phylum Streptophyta; class Magnoliopsida; order Fabales; family Fabaceae; genus Sindora; species Sindora glabra. The sequence continues at coordinate 15,011,077 of CM035229.1, read as the reverse complement.
ATTATTAAAAAACAAAATAAATGGAAAAACAAATCATAATTAGCAGTCAAACTAAGAAAAAAACTACAAGTTTTTATTTTCAGACAAAATAGTAACATCGACTAAAAATAACATATTAATCAATGTAACAATTTGAATGCACAATTACTTACTTTTTTACAGTGAGAAATAGATAAATTAAGCATGATTAACAAAAATACTGATAAAAAAGTAACATGTTATTTTTTTTAGAAATAAATAGTAACATTTTGTTTTCCTGTAAATGACATGTTACTATTTGATTTGGAAATAACAACATCAATCAAAAGACAAAATAAATAGATAAGTAAATCATGATTAGTAGTCAAACTGAGAAGAAAACTACATGTTATTGGTTTTAGACAAAATAGTAATATCGACTAAAAGTAACACATCAATCAATGTAATAATTAGAATGCATGATTACTTATATTTTTATAGTGAGAAATAGACAAATCAATCATGATTAATTAAAAGACTAATAAAAAAGCAATATATTACTATTTTCATGAAACAAATAGTAACATGTTGTTCTCCTGCAAAATGGTATGTTACTATTTAATCTGGAAATAGAAACATCAACAAAAGATAGAATAATTGGACAAACCAAGCATGATTGGTAGTCAAATTAAGAAAAAAACTACATGTTACTATTTTTAGGCAAAATAATAGCATCAACTAAAAATAAAATATCAGTCAATACAACACCAGTAATGTAATAGTAACATTGAGTAAAACTGAAGTTCATTGTACCAAAAAAAATGTTGGATTCCATGTTTCTGTTTGGTATTTGAAGAGTGAGATTGTTTTTTTTTTGCATCTATGATAGCAAGCTCCCAAAAAATAAAAGAAAGCGCACTTGGGTGGTATCTACGTTACTATTTTGGATTGGCTAAAAAATGACAAAATGTTGGAAATGGTGATTTCTAATGACATAGTGTTGGACAAGTTATATTGCTACAATTTTCGAAGATCTCTATGGCAGTTTCATTTGTTCTCCCGAGTTGCTTCATTAGTTTTCGCATTGACGAAATGCAACTCCTCTATTTCTACTTTGGACCTTTAGTATTCCTAAAACGCGGAACAGGTGTCATTTTATTTATGGGCATCTCGGTAAATCGTAACTTACAATTGCACTTGATTGAAAGAAAACACACTTGGGATACCGCACTGCAATAAATTGCACATAATAGTATTTTTTCCTATTTTTTTTACCAAAAACACATTATGATTTATTATGCATAAATACTATAATGATTTACAATATATATATATATATATATATATATATATATATATATATATATATATAATTCATTAAGAATACCAAATATATTTAAATACAAATAATTATTTTATATTACATAATTAAAACTAATAAAAATATTAATAAAACTACAAAATTAATAATTTAAAGTTCAATCTAATTCTTGATATAGTGAGAAATTTATTGTAATAATTATTAGATTTAACTAATAGGATAATATTATAAATAAAATATTTTAAAAATATATTTATAATATAAAATTTAAATATATATTTATCATAAACTAAATTCATTTTAGTAAATTAAAGTGATAACAAATATAAACTATATACTGATATAGGTGTTGTAATTATAATAATATTAGGTAAATATGTGAAAATACTACAATTATTTGCAATATGAACATATATAAATAATTGATTAAGAATATAAAATATTTGAATAAAAATAAATAATTATAAAATTTTTAAAATAGATATTAAATATGGTTTATTAGTAATTTGCAAAAAAAATTATTTATTTAAAAGAGGATAAAAATTAAATGATTATAATATATTAAATTTAGAGAAAAAGTAAATTAATTTAATAAAATATGAAAATAGTAGACATTGAATTAAATGCCCTTTAACATGAATTTTGTTGGAAGTTATTATTGATGGAAACTTTGCATATGGAAAAGTTTTAAAAGAAGATAATATAGATTTTTAAAATTGATGATATTAGCTTTTCAAGATTTTTATGATTCTTAAACGCCTTTATTGGAACTTATTTTTCTTCTATTCATATCTTTTTATAAGATCTTTGATTCCTTGATATTAATTTTTTAGAGAAATAAAAATAAGTTGTCCAAATATAAAGTGACATATCAAGTTAATAATAAAAAAATATAAAGTGATGTATTATTGATTCTCTTCTAATTTCATTTTCTATGCATATCTCTTTTTAAATATTTTTAATATAAATACTAAAGTTAGTTTCAAAATAATTTAAAATTTTTAACAAAAATATTTAATATAATTTAATAGTTTTTTAGTACACTATGAAAATTTTTCATTTATTTAAGAGAGGATAAAAAATTAAATAATTGTAATATATTAAATTTAAAAAGAAAATAAATTAGTGCAATAAAATATAACCTTCTCATTTCATTTTCTATTAATACCTTCTCTTTAATATTTTTAATTTAAATATCAAATATACCTTACTAGTAGATTGTGAAAAAAAATTTATTTATTTAAAAGAGTATAAAAAATTAAATAATTACGATATACTAGATTTAAAAAGAAAGTAAATTAGTATAATAAATTATAAAAATGGTAAATATAGTATTAAATGCTTTAACTATTTTTTATTTTTAGTGGGAAAATGAATTGACATATATTTGATATAATTTTTTTAAGATTCTTTTGGGAGGAAAATTTACGAGTGAAAGAATTTTAGAGGTAGATATAGATGTATAAAAGTTGTAATGAATTGATTTACTAGTCTTGTTCACTTATTTTAGTTGATTTACATTAGTTTTAGCCAGTTTATATTAGTTTATATATATATATCTAATCCAATACTTTTAACAAGATTAGTTCACTAACTAATTCACCAATCTAACCAACTAGCTTAGTTTGGGTTTTAAAATTATGGCCTCACTTACATTTTAGAAATTATTTATGATTTCCAAAATTATTATTTACTCTTTTATTATCTTTCCATTATTCTCTCTCCCTTAATATTTAAGATAGGTGGATAAAGATAAGAATGATACAATTGGAGAAAAATAATTAGTGTTTCAATCTATTTCTAGAGTGATAGATAAAAAATAAATTATTTTCTTCAAAATGGTAGATAAAAAGATATAGATGGAGTAAATAGGTAAGAAATTAAAGAATATTAATAATCAACAATAATTATAATTGTGAAATTACTTGCCAACAATAATTATATTTAATGTCAACATTAATACAAAATTATAAGTAGTTGTGAAATTAATAGTGAGCAATTATTATAATTAAAATCAGGATATACTCCCTTCATTTTTTTATTATTTGTTATATTTTGAAGAAATTTTATATTTTTTTATCTATTACTTTAGAATTTCAATAAAGTATTAAATATTTTTTTCAATTTTATCCTTCTTTTTCATAAAGAAATGTCTCATTATTTTATACTCTTAACCTACTTGCATTTATTCCATCATACTTTTCTTTCTATTTTTAACTATCTTCAATTCTATGTATTAATGATAGTCTTGGAAAGTCTACTAAAAATAAATAAATCAAATTAATTTTTTAATATTTATGAAATTGATTAATTACAATAAATAATAAGGAGTAGTGGGAGTATGTGACAAATAAGGATAATCGTTAATCGATTAATAGTAGTTAAGACTATTTTTTTAACTAACCATTTCTAACCATGAAATGTTTTTTTAGCCAAAATTAATTGATTGGATAACCTTAACCAAATTTAATTAATGAATTTAGTTTTGGTCAATTTAAAATCTAGAATTTTTTTTAAAAATGCAAATAAATTGATTTAATGGTTAAAATTAATCTATAAACACATGTTGAAATCATAATTCCATTAAAATAACTATAACAAGAAACAATCAAATATTAAATCACAAAAATGATTAATGAAACTTCAAATATGAACTTTTAACTAAACAAATTAATATATATTTTGGTTAGTTTCAATTTATTACAATTAATAATTTTACACCTGTAATTAACCGATCATCTAAAATTTATAAATTTTTCTTCATTTTTAACTAATAATAATATTTTAACCACTCTTAAGAGATTAACTTCAAGTTTGGCAGTTTGAAGATATTTGATCACCTTTAGTGATAAGGATAAGTTAAAAAAATAAAGGAATATTTAATTTAATGTGTTAAATGCTAATAATTCATCTCAAACAAGCATGATATGGTTATTCTTAGAGGCATCTTTTTTAAGAGGAATTTATCATTTATTGATTTCATTCGAATACGAAAAAGATAAATTTACTAAAAAATATAATTTTTCTCAACTCTATTCTCAAATATATAATAAGTGTTCTTTTAAGAAAAGACATCAAAGTTTACTCACAAAAAAATGTAAAATTAAAGAAGTTATATCTACTTTGAAACATAAGCTTATAAGAAATTTTTTCAAATAAAATAAGGATTTAATGGTGATTGAAGTATATCTATTGAGGTTGGAAGAAAGGTAAAATACTTTGATGGAGTTCAAAATTTTTCAAATAAGGAAAGAGTCATTTTTTTTAGGAAAGGAATGGCCTCGTAAGTTACAATTATCAAATTTTGAAAAGAGATATGGAAATTACTAAGGAAAGGGAAAAGTCCTCCAAGGATATGTTAATGAGTGGAAAAGGGTTTAAGGATAAGGAAGGAGAAAAGGAAAGTTCTGATGATGAAGACATGGAAAGGGATAATGATTTCTATGGCTTTATAGTGAAGGAGGGATTGAAATGAAAGAAACATTGTCCCACCATTATCATATTTCTAGCAAAGAAAGATAGGATAAATAAACCTTGGTGCAAAATGCTAATTATAAAACCATTAAGTGGGAAAATAGGATTTTGCATTTTGGAATCCAAACTTAATCAGCTTTGCACTAAAGAAATAATACTAGATATCATTAGCTACTCAAGATTAATAAGTGGTAAAGTTTAACTCATCTATAGACTATGAATTTGCCCTTACAAGAGAACTTTGGCTTCTTTTTTTTATCATTACTTGACAGTTAGATCGTGGGATCCAAAATTTGATCCTTTGAAGGATAGTATTGATAAGGTTGCAATACAAATTAGTATTCATAATCTCCTTATCCATTTTTTCTATAAGAAATTCTTGATTTTCCTAAGGAACATATAAGGAAAACTTTAAAAGTGAATACAACTACAATTAAGAAGGCTTAAGGAAAATATGTCTGCATTTGTGTGGAGCTATTATCAAAATTTGCTATACGAGGCAAAACATATTGGATCTGATACAAAAGTCTCCATATGATCTATTTAAGGTGTTGAAAATATGGTTATACTAAAGAGGGATGCTTAGAACTAATACAAGAGTCTTTTGAAGAGGTTAGTATAGAGCAAGAGGTGATGAAATAGAATGAGGACAATAAAAAGTTAAAAGAAAGACAAAAGGTTGGATAGTGGCATAACATTTTGCTAACTAAGAAGAAAACAAGAAATCCTAGGAACTAAATCAAAGAAATTAATTAAATCTTATAGAGAAAATAATTTCGGTTCCTATCATAACCCATCCTAGGACACGTGATTGGTATAGGAAGTCACTTTAGATAACAACTTGCTAGCTTTTCCTAAATGCATCTAATTCTATGTTTTATGTAAAATCATGTTTTTCATGAAAAGAAATATGTAATTTTTCGAGAAATCCATTAGGGAATATGGGAATAAATTATCATGAATAACTACACTAACTATCCCAAAACTTACTTGCCACAAAAATTGTCGAACGGGCCCACTTTTAATCCATCCGATAATAATTGAGCACTTATAAGGAATAATCTTTAAAAAAATAAAAAAAAGAAAACAAGAAAGAGTAAGTTTCTATAAAACTTAGTGAGTAAAAAATAATTAATAGAAAATCATTAAAATTTATTTATACCATATTATAAAAGTTATGATTAGATCCTAAGAAAACCTCTAAGTTTCTATTTGGGGAAATAATCATATTTTCATACCTTTACCAGCAAAGAAGGAGAGTTTCAAATGGATTACTTATCTATTAGTAAGCCAACTATATACACATAAATAATACTAGGTCCCGGCCAAGGCTATTCCATGCATTTAACTTATTATAGATACAAGGGAAAACTCAATCTTACACTAAACATCATCAATATGCAATCATAACATTGTAACATGTATAAATAGAGAAAGCATGTAAATCTCTTTATGACTCCAATATAACTTTATCCCTTACAAGTTTATCCTTATTCCTTTAGAGTTAGCCTTATCCCTTCATAAACAAGCATACAAATCTTATGTAAATAGCTATAAGAAAAACATCATTGCCTTGACATCAGCAATCTCATAAATTTACAATAACAAAGATCGTAATCAATGCATTATTAGCACTTATATTTCATAATAAAAACATAAATGTCACTATATGAATAAAACTATCTAAGATAAATTGGATACGACTCTTGTTACCATACATATTATACATACACAATTATTACAAACATTATCAAATTTGACTTTTCAATCACATATGTAAATTATTAATCCTTTATATTCAGTATTACAACTTAGCTCAAATCATATCAAAGAATTCAAGTCTTATTATATATTACATACCACATTAATATTATTCCTCTTTACATGGCCATATAGTAGTTTTTTAATGTTATTTGACGTAAGATAATTATTCTTAATACCAATTTATCTTAGGATGTATACGACTATCCATTTCTAGAAAATAGAGGCATAATCAACTACAATGATCTAAAAGGCAAGGAATGGACTTGAAGTTAACTATATAGTTGTTAGTGTATATGCCCTAAAACTAATCATATGGATAATTATAAATTTGAATCATGTTATATAATTATATATTATAGTATATTTAATTATGATAATAACCTTAAAATAATTGTATTCTTAAATGTCTTCAGTCATGTATCATTGTAAATTAGGTTGCATTGATATGTTAAGACTAGTATGTGTGGTGACTCATATGAGATATTAAGTTTACACATGAGTACAAGTTAGAGAACTTATGTATTAGACCAATCCATCCTAAGAACACTACATGGATCATTATATAAGTGTCATAAGTGATTTTAAGTTATCATTATTAATATAATCCTTTGACCTGAGATCGATAAAGTTTCTTATATATGAGTTCCATATTTTGATACTACTCTATGTCACTCATGGTTGAGTAAATGCAAGAGTAGTTATTAGATGTGTTACATATCATGCGAAGGGATTTGTGTGATCAAGGTGGAATTTGTCCTTCCTATATAACAAGAGTGACATCTGTGGGCCCTTTGATTAAGTAAGGCTAAGAAAAATGCATGGCCATACTCTGATGGATTGATATGGGATGTCAATTATATCTATTTTAGTTAACTTACTTATAAATCAAGAAACTTTTAAACTATGTTATACGAGAATGATACGGTCTATGTTTCGTGCTCAATCTAGATGTCTAGGTTATAGATAATGATCACATGTATAAGTTTAGTTGAATCATCGACTTTCCCATTACTTAGATAATAATGATATGTTACTAGACACTGCTCATTCTTTATGATCATTGCCAATATAATGAGAGTCTATAAAGTTACACATTTAGTACCTAGTGGATTTGGAATTGTGGACTAAATTGTTTAAGCCTAGTATATGGGAATTTCATGTTAGAATTATAAGCCTATAATTATACATAGCCCAATTAGTTAGTATTTTTTATGCACCTATTTAAATAAGCATGTTAGGAGTTAATTCATATATTATTATTCACATATCCCAATGATATAGAAAACCTTAGTAGCTCTCCTTAACTATAACCCTTAAAAGGGACGTAACTAGCATTATAAGGAAAAGGAGGAGAATTCCAATTAGTGGCCATAGGACATTCACTGGTGATTCATGAGTTCATGTGGATACCTTAGAGTTTTCAACTAAAAACAAGTCAAAAAGGTGATCAATGATCAAGCCTTTGAATCGTCTGTAAAAGGTAATGACTAAATCTTTGTCCTAATCTAATCATTTCGCATGGATCCTTGGCTAGGATCGATTAAATTCTACTACAATTATTTAGCTTCTGATCCTAATAGTAGTTAATTATGATTTGCTTAAAAATAAGGGCAAAGTTAATTATTTAGTTGACTAATAAGTGGCCAAGAACAAGTAAAAAAAGTTATCAACAATTAAGCTTTTGAATCATTTGTAAAAGGTAATGAATAAATCTTTATCCTGATCTAATCATTTTGCATGGATCCTTGGCTAGGATCGATTAAATTCTATTGTAATTATTTAGCTTCTAATCCTAATAGTAGTTAATTGTGCTTTGCTTAAAAATAGGGGCAAAGTCAATTATTTAGTTAATCAATAAGTGGCCAAGAACAAATTGAAAACTTGTGATCAACTATATAGTTGACTACATTATCCTTAAGAAAAACTCTACAAGGATGTAGTCGACTACAAAAGGTTAGAAAGCAAAATTTTAGCATCATAGTTGACTATGTAGTTAACTATGCTTTCTTAAAGAGAAAATCTTTGTGACATAGTCAATTATCATTTGGGTTTTTTTTATAGATTTTCAATAAATACATTGTTCGTCCATATAGTACCCTCATCATGACACATTAAATCCATTAAGAAAATTAATTCAAATGGTATATTTCATGCATAATCCTTAAGATGGGTCTTAAACATAGAAAACCTAGCATCACACAACTAAACTATGTGAAATCAATTAAATTTGACTAGGTTTTTCACTCACCTTGTATTAAGGAGATTATAAATGAAAGGAATGATGGGTTTCCAATTCCTAATCATTCAAAAAACCAAAATACTTAAGTTAGAGCTTAAATTCCCTTCTTTGATCTAGAATACATCAATCCCATAAAATTCAAAGAAAATAAAAGAAAGACCTAGCAAAGGTTAGACTTTAAGGAGCCTTACCTTATATAGATTGAGGAAATGCAAGTGGTTGATTGAAAATTTGCTTGGATTTGATGAGGAAATGAGAAAAGGAAGAGAAAGAGGAGAGATGGTAGGTGTGTTTATTATTAGGAAAGAATAGGAAAAGTTGAAGATTTTAGGGTTTAAAAGGGTTATGGCTAGGGCATTTTCATAAAAATGGCCTATATCTCCTTACACTTATTCATTCAACCTTAAATGCACTTAACCTTTATACATATCTCTTTATCCTTTTTTTCCTTGACTATTTCACATAATTTCTCATTCCGATCCTATTTGAAATATTATTTTCTACACGAGATTTTACCCTATATTTCTATATATGAATTTGTTATTATCATAAATAAATGTCTTAAATTTCTAGAAGGGTATAACAATACTTTTTCCCATCAAAAGAATTTGTTCTTGAATTTTTGGAACCTTGCTGATTCTAAAATTTGTAGGAAGCATGTACACATTATATTTTAGCACTCATTTCAAAATACCCTATAACTTGAAAGGTTTGTTTGTTAAGTTTATGTTTAAACACTAAATTTTAAGATTCCTTCATGATTTGCTCGCTCTTAATGTTAGGGTTGTTTCTTTAATTTCTTCTTAACTTAACATTTTAAGGTTCCTATTCAATCAATGTATTTGCAACCTTCCATCTAACTTATGTTCCCTTGCACCTATTATAGCTTCCATTATAACATTATGGGCTTGACTTTCACATAATAAGTAATCAACCTTGTTATCAATCTAAGAATGATTAGGTTGGAATCTAATTGGTATAAACAGTTTTAATAATACTATTTAGTTTGCTCCTATATGAACCTTTCTTTGATTTATCATTATGTTATCCTCATTTCATAAGTTTTCTACTTTGCACTACACTAACTGTTTCATGTTTATACCATGACTTTATGAGAGGATTTAAAGAAATTCCTAGCTAAGGAAACTACTTATTCTCCATTTATCTTTTAAGTGGGGTTTAATTAAAATTTCTAAGACATGCAAGTATAAGACTCTTTATTACAATAGTTCATAAAAATACATCCTTATGCTTTTATTCACTTTTCTTTAATCCTATCACACAATAATGATATAATCATTCTACTACTAATTTCCTTGTGATACTAATACTTGATTCCTATAGTATCAAAATCCCATAAGAATACCTTCAGTATTTTTTACTGAATCATTATCATGGAAAACCTATTTTACATAGGTCACAGAATTAAGCTTGTCCTAACTTAATAAATATGTCTTAAGATTAGCAATTACATCTTTAAATCCAACTCCCTAAGGGTTATAACTACCATATGTCAAAAGCTCCTTAAAATCTTATTTGCATACTAGAATGTAGATATACCTATAGATAGAATATGATTCTTAACTTAGCGATGTTTTACAACACCACTCTATACACTATTTTTAGTCTTCCCTCTTAGAAAAAATTCATGTCACAAACATAAAGTTTAAACATTGATGCATACATAAAATCTCTCTATTAGATAATTTAAACATCATATATAGACAAGGTATAATTTAGAAGTTAAATATCCTAGTTGCTAAGACTACTAGTCTACTAGGTTCTTAATGGCTCATAATATATAAAATCACAAGTTAAAGGTTTGCATGTAGTAGTTCAATATGATATTGTCACTTACCATAACTTTTAAAACATCACTTATGTAAATGGAATTTTCCACAATTATATAATTAACTTAAAATTAATAATATTAATATTCACAACCATAATAATGCTAATATTTATGTTAACTCCTATAGTAATATTGATGACAATATCAACAATGGTTATAATAATAATAATAATAATAATAATAATAATAATAATAATAATAATAATAATAATTGTATGGCAATAGTAATATTTATAGTATATACACAACACAAAGGTGGCTCTACATGGTAAAATAACACCAGTACATGTAAAAGTAAAATCTTTTAATCACTTTACTCATAAGAAGGCATAGATATTTCGAACTATAACATACTAAAGGCTTGATTAAAATTATAACACCATATGAACCTCAAATGTTTATCTTCTAGGGTGTGTTATTCCTACCACTTAATCACTTTTCAAAATTACTCTGTTTGACATAGTTTATTATAGCAAGTCATTTAGTAGTTAGTGGAATATTATCTATAGCATTATGAAAGGAATTGGATTCTCAAGGGTCAAACATCATTCAAGTTAGCAAATTTACATCATTGTCTTAAAATTCTTATAACATGAACTTTCGAACCAATAGAAGGTTTTCAAACAAATCCTATTTATTTGTGAATGTATAAGATTTAAAGGTAACTATGAGAGTTCTTTTAATACATATGTTTTCAATTTTAAGCAAAAAATTTTTTTTCTTAACTTTCAAACTATTAATACCTTAATACTTAGTCACCTTGCTCGATTTCAATAAAATGATCCCAATTTTTATTTTAATTTCATTTTCATGCTTTCATGGCCTTATCCCATCATGCACATCCTTAAGTCTCCATTAATTATACTTGACCATTATCTATTGAATATTAACAATCAACTTATAAGTTCTCACTCTTTAACTTTTTTTTGATATTATTGCAATATGACCCTTTAATACGCATAAGTTCACTAACCTTGCACATAGTTCATACATTATACTTTAGAGTGCAAAGGTTTCATTCTTTTTATGCTAACTAGTCATTTAACTGCAGCACTATATGGACTATTTTGAGGTTTACTCATTATACTAACATTATTTTGTTATGACTCCTAAGTACATTATCATTCTTAATTTGTTAAACGTAACATTTATTAATGCAATAAGAATACTAATTCTTCATTTCTTGAACCTTACATTCCTTCTCACTAAATGTTCTTTCTTATGACCACACAATGACTCAATTCCTTCAATAATACCTATTATTATTGACTAGTTCTTTTAACTTCTCACCTTTGTTTATCTTGTTGTACCATAAAAACAATTTAATTCTATAGTTATTACACTTTAAAATCTTAACTATTCATTTTCTTAGCTGTCATATAGCAAGATCTCATGTATTTATCACATGAGAAATCTATATATTACTATAATCAAATTAATATGTTAATATCTTAATTCGAATTCCTTGGTTCATATTCGACCTCTCTATTCTAATTTCCTATAAACTTGATGATATACTTGTGCACCCTTTCAATCACTTTCCCTTTAATTTTGATTTCATTAAGTTCCTTAGACTTTCTTTAAAATTAAATTTGTGGTTTTATACATTTTCCAACATATATTTCTAATTATCAATACATTACAATAACTATTATCATTGATTTAATGCTGATTTAATTACATATCTAATTAGGTAATCAAATATTATTTCTATGATGGCACAAACCTATTGACCTAACATTAGTATGATTAGGTTCCCAGCCTAATCAGCTTCACATTCATCTAGGAGACATGACTTTTAAAATTATATAATCAATTATGTTATACCACTCTAGTATCTTTACATATCTCAAAGAAACTTCTAAGGGTTAACTTACATATTTGCAGTTTCTTAAACTCTTACACATCCCTACTCGGTTAATAAGCCATTAAACTCATGCTTATAGCCTTTGTTATTTGAAATTTGATAATCCCCCGAGGTTGTCTCTTCCACTTTCAATATTGTTTAGGTTAAACATTTAAAGTATGTATAAGGCACGTCATAGAACTTAATTCAACCATATAAATATATTTTTATAATTTATGAGATTCACAGGCTCTCATTCCATCATATGCTAACATTATTTTAAAGGATTCAATCTATGTCTTTATAAAGTAATTAATTTTTTTTTACCTCTATTATCCCCTATTCTAGTGCCTAATCCTTACTATATCAACCTTAAAACAAAATAGGCTTAACTCCATTAGTATTTAACTTGAATGGTATTCTTAGCTATTGTAATGTCATTTCAAACGCCATTGATAGAGCAAAATAGGCAAAAAAAAAGGTTGAATTGGCTTTAAAAATAATTTGACTAGAGATAAAGATTTTGCTATTGTCTTGAAAACCTTTTTCCAAATAAGGTGAATATGTTGTGTCAAAAATATACAAAATAACAAGTGGATAGATCAAATCAAATCTAAGCAAATTCTTGTGCACTTAAAAGATAGTTATTCTCAAATTTAGAAAGAAACAAGATTAACACTTAAAGGCTCTAAAAGAGTAAATTATGTACTTTTGAGCTTGTTAAGTTATAATATGATGTTTAGCAAAAATATATGGTGTTTAAAATTGAACATTATTGTAAAACATAACAAGATCAATGTTATATAACAAATTTATGTTTAAAATTAGCTTGCAAAATAGAATCATATGATTACGGAAAGAGTAATCAAATATAAAATGCTAGGAAAGTAAATAGGTAAGGAAGAAAAGATAACATAAGATTTTTTTTTATAGTAGTTTGACAATCCAAAAGAAACATTTTTTAGGTCTACCCTTACTTTTTCAAGTTATTAAGTTTCACTTGAGGTATCCACTATTTGTCAACCAATTACACACCCAATATTACAAGCTTTACCCTAATCTCCTTTAGGATTTTAATTATTATCCAACCTTATAAAATCCACTTGATTCATACAAGATTTCAAGTATTAACTAACTTTAGAAGATCACACCTATTAACACTAGGATTTTGATTCACCTAGATTTATAAGATTCATTCAGTCTTAACTAGGATTTTACAATAATCAAGGAAGGTTTTTCTTAGAATCTCTTTAGCTGATTTTATATCAATCACTCAATACTTTCTAAGAGTGGATATTAAAGTCCAAGATTAAGGATTTTTAAAAATAAGTTAGAGGAAGATAAAGCTTAAGAGGTTTCTCTAAATATTAAAGTATGTCCATATATCAAAGTAAATTAAATCACAATAAATGTTCCTTTTAAAATTATGCAAATCCCTTAATTTTATGGTTAAATTTTTTCAAAAAATTTATGACTTTTCTTACTCCTCTTTTTGACATCATCAAATTAAATAAGCAAGAAAGATAAAGAAAGCGCAAAATGCAAAAAATGAGATCACATAAATAGGATAGAGAAAAAATTATCCTTATAATAAGGTATTAGAGCATTTAAAGAAAACTGAGCTAGTGAATATGAAAAACATTAAGAATAGAGGCAAAAATTGGCAATAAAAACTAATTTTTATGATGTACATTATAAAGGAAAAACATCATTAGAAAATGTAACTTTTTATTAATAGTGGTGAAACCAAGAGGGTAAGAAAGAGAAAAACACTTAAAGAACTTGAATTAGTTCTAGAAATCTTATAAAGTCATGAATGAATTAAGAAAAAGTTAATTATAAAGATTTTAGGAACTTACAAATAATTAAAACAATGAAAGAAATCTTTGAATTAAAATCAGGAATAGACAAATAGTTAAAACAAAGGAAGAAATCTTATAAAATTAAAATAAAATTAAAAAACATAAATATAGAGAAATTAGAAATAGATAAAGAGCTAAAACACCAAAGGAATTTTTATAGATAAATTCAAAAATATTTGAGTAGTGAAAATAAAATGAGAAAACCTTTAATAGTTATAAAAAGGTCATAAACTAAAATTAGAAGTAGATAAGTAGTTGGAAAATGCAAGAAAACAAATAAAAAGGCATATGTATGGTTGAAATCTTGAAAGAAAGGTAGAAAAAGGAAAGGTTTTGATTTAGAATAAATTAGATAGCAAACAAAATTAATAGAGAAATTGAAACACTTAACAAGAAATAGTTAATGGATGCATCAGCCTTCATGAGCCAAAAAAAAAAGAAGAAAAAAGGTAGAAAAGAATAAATACAACCTTTCAAAGTATAAGTTAGTGACTAGAAGAAAGTAAATTAAAGTTGAAAGAGCATATAGTAGAAAGATGCTAACCAAAGATGAAAGAGACATAAAAATAGATGTTATGAGAGAAGTTATGGTCATAATAACAAAATTAATAGATACCTAAGATAGAAATTAAGTCAGTGACAAAAAATAGTAGATATTAGAAGAGAGAGATTGGAGTATTAGAAGTGAAATTATTAATAAGCATCTATAAGAATTTAATAAGCTATATTAGTTAAGATAAACCAGTTCCATCATGATTAAAAATTTAAGTAGAAGATAATTTATATAAATTATACTAAAGCAATAGAGTTCAATAATTATTTAAATGATAAGAATGCACAAAACTATTTTATGCAACTTCAGACTTAAAGATAGTAAACTTCATGCTTTTTAAGAATCAGATGGTGGAGGATTATGATTTTTTAGCAATAGCTTTATGATCTCTGGAATTTCATCCTTTAATTCTTAAAAATTAGTAATCATTTAG
The DNA here is from genome assembly GCA_020226215.1 of Sindora glabra. Classification (NCBI taxonomy): domain Eukaryota; kingdom Viridiplantae; phylum Streptophyta; class Magnoliopsida; order Fabales; family Fabaceae; genus Sindora; species Sindora glabra. Next base: position 14,995,775 of record CM035229.1, on the reverse strand, counting down.
TTTGACAAATTGTTCATAAGTCCTTCTAATTTCTTGATTTTATAAGGGTTTTCTTGGTTGTCTAACAAAACCTTATCTAGGTTATTAGTTATCTTTTGGCTTCTTTCTTCATTTTCTTTATTGTTCTTTGGTGGTCTCCTTTCTTCCATTTCTTCCTCTTCTATTTCATATATCCTTCTTTTGATTTTCTTTCTAGATAATAGTTTTTCTTTCTTTCTTTCTTTTTTGAATTTCTTTTTTAATTTTATCTTTTTTTAAATATTCCTTAATTTCTATTTTTCTTCACTTTTAAACCCCTTCTTTTTCACTTCTTATAAATCTGTAATAGGTTCTCCTTCATTTTCATCATTACTTTTCCTCTTCTTTTCTTTATGAAAATTTTCCATAAGTTCCTTTAATTCTCCTTGTTTATTCATTCTATAAATCTTTTTGTTATAACTTCTCTTCTTTAAAACTTTTATTCTCTTTTTAATAGGCAGCTTTTAATTCTTGTTGTAAGAAATGGTTTTTAGCCATCGTCAATTCATCATGTGACTAGAGCTTGCATTCTTGCCTACCATTTCTTTTAATAAATCAAAATTTGAAATGGTTCAAGATTCTTATGATCACCATTTGATATCCTAAATGAGCTTTCGCTTAATTTGTCATAGTTATCATTTGTTAAATAACTCGATGGTTAAGATTTATCATGAAACTAGTTTTTATTTCCCACTTAAGGAAAGCTTCAAATTTACTTTATAGAACCTTATTTAGATAATAGTGTAAAACCTTTCTATTTTTGTTAAGTTTTCTTGCTTGAAATTTCATGACAACACATTTTCTAATGAGTTGCTTAAACCATTTTTCTTTGTTGTATCTACCATAACTTCTAAAAGATTCTTCAATTTACATTAGTGCACCATCATTGGGAGTTCCCAAAAGCTAATTCATCATATCTACACTAATTATTTATTTAGTTCCATTTGCATATATTCTTAAGGCATTATCTCCTTTTAGGTTTTCCAAATTTGCAAAGGATAGTTTAATATGCTCTTTGGAGATTAGTTCCTTTATTCTTAAAAAACTTTCCCAATTCATCTTTTCCATCCATTTGAAGCAAGATATCCTTTCATTTTTAAGTGATTGAACATGGACATATTTGGAAAAGGCATAGCATCATATGTAAAGATTCATATTGAACTATTAGAAAGCTATAACAATTTTAAGATTTTTTTTGTCAAATAAAAGGATTTACAAGGGGATTTTTGCCATTTAAAGTGGCAAATAGGAAAAAAGATGTTTAAAATTTGAAAGATAAGAGAATAACTTATAAAGATGAGATAGATTTATTTAGGATAGAGGTAGAGACCAAGAGCAAGATTTTAAAATAGCAAAGATGAGAAAATCTATTTATGAATTTGGATTTTTAAAATCTTAGCAAAATAGAGTTATTATAAGAACTAAAGAGTTATGGGGGTTTGATTGAAAAAGAATTAATGAAAGGTAAATAGATTTTTAGAAAGAAAGAAATTATTAAGAAATTGATAGAAAAGTGGTTTAGAATCTTAAATGGCATAATCCATTTATGATAAAGAAGTTAATGGAGAGGATAATGAATAGTTTCAATAAAAAAATTATATGTTTTAGGTGAAAGGAACCTATGAAAAGATATAGTCAATACTTATGGACTTTTTTGGATTTCTACATATTAATTTGATGGATTAAGTTAGTTAATTACCAAATTAATGACATTAGAGATCCTTAACAAAGGGTTAAGGAAATAGAAGATAAGAAAGTACATATGAAAAGATATTTAAAAAGATATATCTGTCATAGCATTAGCAAAGATTGGAATTCAAACAAACCTTCTTCTATTGAATATTAATCAAATTGCCCTTTACTTTTTTGAAGGTTTGAAGAAGTAAGGAGTTTGCTATTTTGTAGTCTTAGCTTTCTATCCTAGAATCTTTAATGTAATTTTTAAAAGCGATGTATGTAATATTATATTAATATATAAAAACATATTTAAGGAACATTAAATAGATATGATCAATCAAAATATATCATACCAAGTTCTATCCTATTAAAGTACAAACATATCCTTATGAAGAGATTCTGTAAAAATATTTACTAATTAATTTTTTGTACTCCTCTTTGCACATAATCTTTAATACAGTGATGTTTAATATGTGTTTTTTCAAAGTGTTGAATAGGATTTTTATTAAATTAATAGCTTTCATATTATCACAAAATATAAGAATAAAGTTAAATTTTAAACCATACTCATCAAGTTACCTTTTCATTTATAAAATTTCAATGCAATAACTTTTAACTGCTACATATTCTACTTTAGCTGTTAAAAAAGCAACTAAAATAAGCTTTTTGCTAGGCCATGAATTAAGTCTTTGTCTTAAGAATTGATATACTCCTCTTATACTTTGTTTATTTAACTTGCATCCTGTAAAGTCAACATTTGATTATCCCACTACATTAATAGAAATATCTTTAGGAAACTAAATACCATAGTTTTTTTATTCCTAACAAGTATCTAAAAATCCTTTTGACAACATGTAAGTGAGATTCTTTAAGACTTGATTGATATCTAGTACATAAGTATACACTAAACATGATATTCAATCTACTTGCTATTACATAAAGTAGTGAGCTAATTATATGTTAATATTGCTTTTCATCAACTAACTTACCATTTTCATCTTTGTTCAATTTTGTGTATGGGTTCATAAGAGTTTCAATTACTTCAACATTTTGCATCATAAACTTCTTTAGTAGCTTTGCTTAATTTATGAATATTTTTTCTTTTGATTATTGCACTTGAAATCCAAGAAAAAATGTGAGCTATCCCATTATACTCATTTCAAATTCTCTTTTCATGAGATTAGAGAATTCTTTGTATAAAAGTTCATTAGTAGATAAAGTTCATTGATAGATCTAAAAATAATATCATCCACATAAATTAGAATAAGAAGAATGTAATGCTCAATGGTTTTAATAAAAAAAAAGTTATATTCATTTTTCCTTTAGTAAAACCATTGTTAACAAGAATTTTATTAAATCTTTCATACCAAACTCTTAAGGCTTTCTTTAAACTATACAAGGCTTTTGTAAGTTTGAAAGTATGATTTAGCTTTTCTTCATTTTCAAAACCAAGAGGTTATTTAACATAAACTTCCTTATTTAGAAAAGCAACTTTCACATTCATTTGGTAAAGTTTGAAATTCTTAAAGCATGCAAAAGAAAGTAAAATTCTAATAGATTTTAATCTAGTAATAAAAGCATAAGTTTCAACATTGTCAATATTTTCTTGTTGATTATACTTTTATACTAGTAACCTTGCCTTGTTTCGTAGCACTTTATCATATTCACCTAATTTATTGTGAAATACCCATTTGGTTCATATTATTGGATGGTTGGATGGTTGAAGTACAAGTTTACATACCTCATTCTTTTTAAATTGATTCAATTCCTTTATTATAGTTTTTACCTAACTTTCATCACTAAAAGCTTACTTATTTTGGGGTTTTGTATAGGATTGTAAGGCTAAATTAGTTTTATCTTTATACTAGGATCTAGTCTTGATACCTTGTAATGAATCACTAATAATTAGATCATTTGGATAGTTTAGGTGATTCTTCCATTCTTTAAGCTCTTTCTTGCTACTCCCATGAGGTGATTTATGAGATTTTTTAGCTTGTTTAGGGGGAGTTATCTTATTTCCTTCATTCTATCGGAAAGATCAACTTCCTTGCTTTTCTAGAATTTGCACATTAGTTTATGTAATATTGTTTGATTCTACTTGCTTTTTTGTTTATTACTCATTTGAAATTATTTGATTATTATCTAGTTACTTTCTCACAGAAAAATGATTCGTTCATTAAATGCAATATGTATAGATTCTTCTATAGTTAAGGTTCTTTTATTGTATACGTTATAAGCTTTACTTATTGTAAAATACCTTAAAAAATTCTTTTATCACTCATTGAGTCAAATTTTGCAAGGTTATCCTTTCCATTATTTATAATCAAGCATTTGTATACAAAAGTGTGGAAGTATCCAAGTTTAGGTTTTCTACCCATCCGTAACTCATGGAGTTTACTTCAAAACTAATCTTTTGAAGTATCTATTTAAAATATAGCAAGAAGTGTTTATAGCTTTAAATTATTTTAAAAAATTTACAAGTTCTTGGATAAAAGAAATTATGGTCAATACCATTATTTTCATAAAAGTTTTTAAACCTTTGATTTTCTACTTCTTTACCATTGTCATTTCCAATATTTGATATGAAAAATACCTTTTTCATTTTGAATGCTTTTATAAAATTTCTCATATATTTCAAAGGTATTTTATGTGTAAGAAAGTATACCCATGTATATCTAGAATAATCATTAACAATGATCAATCATAACTTTTTCCTTATAAGCTTCACACTTTCGTTAGACCAATTAAGTCTATATGTAAGGATTCTAAAAGTCTAGAATTTAATATCATATTTATAGGTTAGAAGGATGATTTCATTTGTTTGCTTTGTTAACATACATCATGTATGCAATCTTTTTTAAAATTAATTTTAGCAAGACTAATCACAAGGTCTTTCTAGAAAAGATTTAAGATCAGACATATATTGATATGGCTAAGTCCTCTATGCCATAATCAACTTTCATCATTTATAGAAGCAAGACATGTTAAAAAGTTTGAAAAAATATCTTGCATGTTTAAAACATAAATATTATCAACTTTTTTTCTAATAAAATAAATCTTGTTTTCCTTTTTGTCTTGAATAAGGCAATGAGAAAAATCAAAAAATAACTTTATAACCTTTATCATAAAATTGGTCAATGCTTCGAAAATTATGCTTAAAACCATTAACTAGGTTTACATTATCAATTGAAATAAAATCCATTCTTATCTTACCAATATCAATGATCTTGCATTCTGTGTTATCTTTAGGTATCAAATTCTCGCCATTAAAAAGCTTGAAAGAAGTGAACTTGCTTTGATCTCCGTTCATGTGTCTTGAGCAACTAATCATCCTTCTTAATTATGATTTTATGACACACTTATAACAAAGAATTGGATTTTTTTCCAAGTACCTAAATCCTTTTGCATCCTTAAGGCTTAGTTCCTATTTTATTTTCAACACCTTGCTGATTTGGAAACCATGTATGATTTATTTGATCTTTTTCTTTTAAAATAAGGGGAGCCCAAATGTCCTTAAATTCCAAAATAATCACATATGACTTTAAGACTTGATGATTAAGTAGTTTTCGCATAGGGATTTTTGTAAAACTTTTTACAATGATCATAAAGATATTGTAATCCTTCTTTTTTTAAAGAATATCTTTAAATACTTAAAAGAGTATCCAAATTACTCTCTCCCTAGACAAGCTTTGCAAGCTCATTTAGAGAATTAATCTTCCTTTTTAGCAAGCCATTTTCCTTTTTAAGATTGAAAGATTGATACTCTAATTTAGATTTCATCTTGCTATTTTCAATTTCAAATTTCTAAAGTTATTGGGTTTCACATAGTTATAACAAACTTTTTATAGTGGTCCTATAATTTTTAAAAATGTCTAAATAAGTTAATTAGATGTGTTTATGGTGATTTTTTATACTACATTTGCATTTTAGTGTTTTTGTGTTCCTATAATTTATTTAGTGTAATGTTATATAATGACAATGCATGATAACAAAAATTACTACTAAATTATTTGAATTTGATTTTGAAATAGATAGGAAATTTTATTCCCTTTGTAGGAACAAAAATTTAAGTGGTTTTAACCTTTTTGCCCTTAATTTTGACACTCTATGTAACTCAAAAAATATGACAAATAACAATAGAATCTTGAAAGAATTGGTTGCATTTAATGATGCAATAAAATTTTTTAAAAAAAATAAAAAATGATCAAAACAATGGAATTTAGGTAAAAAATAGGGTACTTCATAAGCATAGCTTATGATTTTTGATAAGAAAAATCAAAACTAGCTTTTATAAAAATTTAAGCTCAAATAGAGCTAATGAGACCAAATACGGTTCTAAAGAGGTTAAGGTGCAAAACTCTAGGCCAAAAACCTCTATTTCAATGTTGGATGAAGTAATATATGATAAAATATGATGAATTGAAGTGGAAGAAAAAAAATAAAGAATGTAAGTATATATACAAAACTATAGCTATTGTAAAATGCAAGTAATACACTAACAGATGCAATTAATGATTGGATTCCTTGAACAATTATGTATTATACTAGTAATATGTGGGAAAGGATGAATTCAAGAGGATCCTCGGCAATGGCGCCAAAATTTTGATGAGCACATTGTAATGCACTAAAATTAGATTAAAAACAAGTTTGCTACAAAATAATGCAATATAATGACATAACTAGGTCATACCCAAATGATCCCTTAATTTATCTTTTTTAATTGAATTCCTAACAATATTTATACAATTATATAATTTATTATGAACTAAAAACATAAGAAGCTAATGCAAATAGAACTAAAAATAGAAACTGGACAGAATGCAAAATGTAATGACAAAATGCAGTATACAGACTAATACAGAATCAAAATTAGTAGGTTTTGTGAATTAAAATTTAATTAAATGTATTAAGCAAAACAAGTCATAAAGTAAATAGCAACTAAGGAAACCAATATGATGAAATAGCCAATTTAAGGAATTGAGAGCTCTAATTTGGATTAATAATAAATCAATTAAGATTTGACTTTTCTAATTAATTCTTGAATCTTGAATTATCCATAATCCTTGCAATAATTCATAAATCCTATGCTAGATTACTATCTAGGATTTGGTCAATTAAGATTAGCCAAATTAAGCAATTGTTATAATCTTTAAATTAGATCAAAATTAATTCAATGATAAAATTTAGTTAAATTAAGAAATTAAATTAAAAACATCCAAATTAATCCCTTAACCTACTACCCCTATGTGTGAAATCATGATTTATCAACCATAATTCAATATTAAAATAGCAAAGAAATTAGAAATTAGAAATTAGAAGGATGACCATCAATTATACTAAATCAACATCCAACACAAGTAATTTTAAGAAATTAGGATAAGTAAATAAGGAAAGAAGAGAATTAATTAAAGGAAGTCAACATTCTAAATCATAATCTCATAACCTAGTGGAGGAGAGCCTCAAACTCCTTGACTTAACTCTAAATTTAAGCTTCAATTGATAAAGAACAAAAGAGAAATAAGAAGAAGAAGAGAAAAGCTGTGCTGCTAAATGTGTAAAAGTCTCCAAAGTTTAATAAGTTCTGTTCTTTTATTTGACCTAATTAACCTAAGACCTTACTGAACTTAGATTATATGTCTCTTAAGATCACAATGATAGGGTAATTAACTTTAATAGTTATAGTAGTGAATTCTCATAGGTCTAACTTCTAACCAATTTAAAACTACTAAAATAAGGTAATTTGGGTAATTCATAAATATTAAAATTCTAGGCTTATGCCTTATGGAGATTTAGGCACTAGTTTTAGGTTAATTTAACCTTTATAGCTTCAGATATAACCTAAAAAACTAAGGTTAACTTCGCTAGGAAAGAGACAGGACTTCATATTCTTAGCTAAATAAAAGTTTCTAGGAGTCTAAATTGTCTTTGAGTAATATACCAAAGTTGTAGTCTTTCTTTAAGCTTTCTAATGGTATATAGATCATCCTAATATGATATTTAAAGTCTAACATATAGTTGAAAAATAGAAATAGTGTCAAAATTTAACATTAACTAAATAAATTCAGAATATTATAAAACTAACCAAAATTATAAATCAAGGCCAATTATGTAGACATAAAATAGAAGGAAATAAAATAATAAATATTTTCCTCATTAAAGATCATATAAGTATGTATTAAAAACTAAATTCAAAGTATATAATAAAAATGATTATACAATTTCAAGGTTTAAGGAAATAAAGGGCTACTTAGATATAAAGTCACCTTATATGATTCTTTTTCCCAGAATTTCACCAAGCTACTAACTTTATCTTTAGCATAACTATATCATCATTAATTATTTTCCATCTTCAGATTCAATTTTAATCATATATCCTTTCTAATTTACTATTCTTGATAGCTAATTTTTTACATTTCAATTTTTATTTTCAAAGGTTTCATATTATGCATATTGGGGATCTTTTGTATTTAACTTTTACAAGCTAAAATATTAAAATATTAAACTCCAAGATTTCTTATTTACATTAAAAGAAGCTTTCTTAAGGTCAGTGTCACTAAATTTTATGGGGATTCTAATAAAAGGGAATTAACTTTTTTCTAGTTTCAAATTATCACGAATTGCATGCTCCATAGCCTCCCAAGTTGCTAAGAATGGCAATTAGCAAGTACGAGCTTATTAGAAGCCAATGAAGGAACCAACATGACTTGAACCATAGTTGCATATTGGTTGGAGGGCAAATAAGGGAGGATAAAAATGAACAAGGCTTGAATAATTTAGCTGGAGAGTGTTAGGATCGGGAGCCAAATAGACGTAGTGGAATTAACCGATCCCAGTTAAGGATCCATGTGAAACATTAGATTAAGATAGGGATTAGATTACCTTTTTTCAAACACTTCCAAGGTCCGATCGATGATCACCCTCTTTTAACTTACTTCCAGTCGAAAATTTTGAGGTATCCACATGAACTCGTAAATCACTAGCGAATGTCTCACATCTACTGATTGGAATTCACCTGCTTTTATCTCGTAATGCTAGCCATGCCTTTTAAGGGTTCAAAGGGGCTGCTAGGTTTTTCTATGTTAGAGATGTGTGAATAAAATATTAATATTATTATCCAACAAGCTTATTTAAATGGGTGCACAGAAAAGCCTCACTAATTGGGCTTTATTCCATGTATAATTATAGCTTATTATTAGGCCTTATAATTATAACATGAAATTCCCAACTATTAGGCCTAAATATTTTGGTCCATCAATTCTAAATCTACTAGGTTTTATGTGTGCGACCCTACAGACTCTCATTACATTAGTAATGATCATAAATCACATTAATGATTATAAATAATGAGCAGTGTCTAATAATACATCATTGTTACCTAAGTAATGAGAAAATCGGTGATTTGATTGAACCTTTGCATGTGATCATTAACTATATCTTTTTGTCCTAGACATCTAGATTGAGCATGAGACATGGACCGTATCATTCCTGTATAGCCCAATCCAAAAGTTTCTTAATTCCTAAGTAAGTTGATTAAAGCAAATGTAATTGATATCTCATGTTAATTCATTTAAGCATGCCCATGCATTTTCTCAGCTTTACTTAATCAAGGGACCCATAGATGTCACTCCGATTATATAGGAGGGATAAATTCCATCTTAATCACATAAATCCCTTTGCATGATATGTGATATATCCAATAACTATCCTTGCATTCATTTAACTATAAGTGACATAGAGTAGTATCAAAATATGAAACTCACATGTAGGAAATTTTAGCAATCTCAAGTCAAATGACCATATTAATAATGATCACTAAGAATTACTTATGACACTCATATAATGATCCATGTAGTATCAAAATATGAAATTCACATGTAGGAAATCTTAGCGATCTCAAGTCAAAGAACTATATTAATAATGATCACTAAGAATCACTCATGACACTCATATAACGATTCATGTAGTATCACAATATGAAACTCACATGTAGGAAATCTTAGCGATCTCAAATCAAAGGACCATATTAATAATGATCACTAAGAATCACTCATGACACTCATATAACGATCCATATAATATTCTTAGGGTAGGTCGGTCCAGTATACAAGTTCTCTAACTTGTACTCATGTGCAGACTTAAAATCTTATATAAGCCACTATACATGCTAGTCTTAACATATCAAAGGAACCTAATCCATAATAATATATGACTAGGGATATTTAAGAATACAATTATTTTAAGGTTATTATCATAATTAAATATATTACACAGACAATATATGTATAAATATGATAATTAAAATTACCATTAAAATAACAAGATTTAAATTTATAATCATCGATATGAGTAGTTTTAGGGCATATACACTAATAATCTCCTACTTGAACTAAAGCCAATCATCCATGTATCTAATACCTATGGATCTCATATGACTATAATACCTCTACTGCGTTAGGGCTTTTTTTTTGGATTGGCGACATTATGTTTGGTTGTTATTCTATATATTTTGACATTATTTATGTCAATGATATCTCTTAAGAGATGATAATGCTGGAGTATATGTTTAGATTTCTGGTGAAATATAGGTTCCTTAGCTTGTGCAATGGCTCCATTATTGTCACAATAAAGCTCTACTAGGTCAACAATGCTAGGAACAACTCTAAGTTCGATGATGAACTTATTAATCTAAATAGCTTCCTTTGCTGCATCTGATGCTGCAATGTATTTAACTTCTATTGTAGAATCAGTCACTGTCCCATACTTTGAACTCTTCTAAGTCACAGCGCCACCATTGAGGCAAAATACATAACTTGACTGCGATATGAAATTATCTTTGTCAGTTTGAAAGCTAGTATCAATGTAACTACGTACAATGAGCTCTTCCTCACCTCTATAAATAAAAAAATATCTTTAGTTCTTCTTAAGTACTTAAGAATATTCTTGATAGCTGTCTAGTGACTTTCACTAGGACCTGATTAGTATTTGCTTGTCATACTTAAAGTATACAAAACATCAGGACAAGTATATAACATGGCATACATGATAGACTCGATTGCAGATGTATAAGGGATCTTACTTATGCGCTGTCTCTCATACTTTGTGAAAGGACACTGAGTTTTTGAGAGACTTATGCCATATAATATCAACAAGAATCCTTTTTTAGAATCTTGCATACTAAACCTTTTTAGCACCTTATTGATGTATGTACTTTGACTTAGGCTAAGTAATTTTCTCGATTTATCTCTATAGATCTTGATACCTAATACATAGGAAGCCTTACCTAAGTCTTTCATAGAAAAATAATTTTCTAACCAAGTTTTTACAGACTGTAGTGTAAGAATGTCATTTTCAATAAGTAGTACATCATCTACATATAACACCAAAAAGACTATTATGCTCCCACTAACCTTCTTATACACACAGGGTTCATCTTCATTCTTGATGAAACCAAACTTTTTAATTATATCATCAAAACAAAAATTCCAACTCTGAGAAGGCTGCTTCAATTCATAAATGGATTGTTGCAATTTACAAACTTTTCTAGCATTTTTAGGATTTACAAAACCTTTAGGTTGTGTCATGTAAACATCCTCAAGAAGATTTCCATTAAGGAAAGCAGTTTTGACATCTATCTACTAGATCTTATAATTATAATATACGGCTATAAGTAGAAGAATCTTAATGGATTGAAACATAACAATTGGAGAAAAAGTTCATTATAATCAATACCATAGATTTATTTGAAACCTTTTGCAACCAATCATCCCTTAAAGGTACACACATTACCATCTATGTCAATTTTCTTTTTAAAAACCCATTTGCACTTATGGATTTTACGCTTTCAGGTGGATCAACTAAGGTTCAAACTTAGTTTGCATACATGGAATCCATTTTTAATTTCATAGCCTCTGGCCATTTCTTGGAATTTGGGCTCATCATAGCCTCTTAGTAGGTTGTGGGCTCATCTTGATCCATAAGCAACAAATCACCATGATGAGTCATGAGAAATCTATATCTCTCAGGCTCACGATGTATCCTACTAGACCTATGTGGGTTGTGTTACATGAGTAGGTTCTTCTGTAACTGGTTATGGAACTATCTCAAGTTCCATCTCAAGTTCAATATTCTCTCGTTGATCTTGAATTTCTTCAAGTTTTATTCTTCTCCTATTGATTTTTCTAAAGATAAATTCTCTCTCTAGAAAAATACCAATTCAAGCAATAAACACTTTTTGCTTAGTTGGATTATAGAAATAATATTCTTTCATTTCCTTGGGATATCCAATGAAAAAAATTTATCAAATTTGAGTGCAAGTTTATCTGAAGTCTGACGCCTTACACAAGCTTCATAGCCCCAAATCTTCATAAAAGGCAAACTAGAGTGTTTCCCAATCTATATCTTATACGATGTCTTTTTAACTGATTTTGATGGAATATGGTTTAGTGTGAAGGCAACGATCTCTAGAGCATGTTCCTAGAAGGAATTAAGACGGTTAACCTAACTCATTATTGATCGAACTATGTCTAACATAGTTCGATTCCTCCTTTTGGAAAACCATTCCATTGAGGTGTTCTTGGTGGAGTGAGTTATGATACAATGCCATACTCCTTTAGATGATTTAGGAACTCTTAGTCTAAGTATTTACCACCTCGATCTGATCAAAATGCTTTAATGCTTTTACTAAGTTGATTTTGTATTTCATTCTTGAATTCTTTGAAATTTTCAAAAGATTCAGACTTGTGTTTCATGAGAAACACATAACCATATCCAGTGAAATCATCAGTAAAAGTAATGAAGTACTGATAACCACCTCTAGCTTGTGTGTTTAAAGATCCATATACATTACTATGTATTAGGCCCAATAAATCACTAGCCCTTTCACCTTTCCCAGTAAAGGGGGCTTTAGTCATCTTACTTAATAAACATGACTCACATACCTCATATGATTTAAAATCAAATGAGTCCAAAAATCCATCCTTATAGAGTTTGGAGATGTATGTCTCATTTATATGGCCTAAATGATAATGCCAAAGATAGGTAGGATTTGAATTATTAGTTTTGACCTTTTTGGTGTTTATGTTATAGATTGAATTTTCAAGGTCCAGAATATAAAGACCATTTGTTAAGGTTACACTACCATAAAACATTTCATTTAAATAAATAGAGCTCATTTATCCTTTATTATAAATGAAAAGCCTTTCTTATCTAAACAAGAAACAAAAATCAAATTTCTACTAATAGTAGGCACAAAATAACATTTGTCCAATTCTAAAACTAATCCACTGGTAAAGATAGATAATAAATCCTTACAGGTAATGTAGTAACTCTTGTTCCATTTCCAATGCGTAGGTCCACTTCACCTTTGGCTAATAATCTACTTCCTTTAAGATCCTGTACATTTACACAAATGTGAGTACCATATTTAGTATCCAATACCTAAGATATAAAAGTAGATAAATTAACCTTTATAACATAAATACTTTAGTTAGAAGTCTCACTTCCCTTTTGCTTCTTAAGCTCTTCCAGGTAAAGCTTGCAATTTTGCTTCCAATTTCTTGGTTCTTTACAATGGAAGCATTACCCTTCCTTGGCCATACCACCTTTTAGGCTTTAGTGCAAAGGAACTTGACTTAGACTTTCCATCAGTTTTGTCTTTTTCCTTTTTATTCTTAACCTTGGACTTACCCTTTCCTTTTCCTTTTTGAACCATCATAATGGAATTGGACTTGAACTTTTTCAAGTTCTGCTGAATAGTTCTTAACATATTAAACAGTTTAGGCAAAGTCTTATCAATTTCATTCATGTTGTAATTCATGATGAATTGACCATAACTCTTAGGCAACAATTGCAAAACTATGTCAGTAGCCAATTCTTGTTGCAAAGGAAAATCTAACTTTTCAAGGCTATTGATGTATCCAATCATCTTAAGCATATGCGTAGCAACAAGTGTTCCTTCAGCCATCTTGTACTAAAACAATGCTTTAGATACATCATATCTTTCACATCTTGCTTGCTCTTAGTAGAGCTATTTGAGATGATTAATCATATTAAGTGCCTCCATGTTCTCATGTTACTTCTGAAGCTTAGACTTAATAGTAGTAAGCATGAGACAACTAACATCCAAAGCATCTTCTAAATGCTTTTTATAAACGTCCTTTTCTGTTCGAGGTGCATTCGCAACAAGCTTATCTGGAGTAGGTTGCTCTAGGACATATTATTTTTTTTCATGCTTGAGGACAATCCTCAAGTTTCGATACCAATCAAGAAAATTTATCCCATTTAATTTATCCTTCTCAAGGATAAATCATAGTGATAAGTTTGATGCATTTGATGCCATGGTTATCTACAATAGAAAATTATGCAAAATGAGAATCATGTATTTTATTTAATAAGGTCTTTTATTAAATAATACTCCTATTATTTTTCTTAAAGTAATAGCCCTCACTATTATTTTGAAAAACCTTATTGTTAAGATTTTCTAGTGAGCAAGATCCATATTTTACTAAATCTTGAGTTAGCTTTAGCTAATGGCTCAAGAAGTGGCTATTTAGGTGATAACTCCTTGTCAATTACATCTATGCAACTCTTGGATAGTTGCATGAATAACAATTATTCAAATTCATCTCATGAATTTATAACCAACTCTATGCCTCTAGGCCCCAATCCTATTGGTATAGCCCAGTTAAGTCAAACCCAATAATTAGCAATTTGGATATCACTTTTATCCTATTGCATCTTACCAAAATAAACTTTAGGTATTTTGCTTTCACAAACCCACCTATAGTCGATCAAGATCTTGACAAGTGCCATTATTAGAAGGCATCTCTTGTTGACTTAATATTTTGTTTGAGGGATTTTCTTGATCTCACCATTATTGTATTTGGTTTTGTTTAGCATGCATCACATACATCTAGTATAGGCATCTTATGCATTCATCATATGCATCTCATACATAAAACATAAATTAAACGTGACATGATCATGGCTTAACTTAAGTGATATTCTAGAGCTCAAAAATATTAAATAAAAACTAAGAAAGAAAAAACTTCTTCCTAAGAAACTTCTTCTTTCTTCATGGTTTGATCTCCACTTCCATTATTGCCTCTTCAAGTGCTCCAACAAAATTATTACATAATAATAGAGAAAAAAACCTTGAGTTACATTTGAGGGGAGTAAGATAAGGAAAGAATGTATAACCAGAAGTGATAGGAAGGCACGACATGCAAGCCTTATTTTAAAATTGCAACAAAAATCAAGGGCCATAATCATGCACCATACATCAAGCAATAAAACAACATGATAAATGAAACATATATCCAAATATATTTTCAATATTAAAATCTAAATTAATCAATTAATTACTTAATGTCACACTACATAGAGAATTTAAGGCAGTCCTGCTTGCTAGTTAGTGGGCGGGGTCAAGGGGCAATGCCCCTAAAGGGGTTGAGAGGGGCGAAGCCCTTCGTTTGAAAATTTGATTGCTTTTGACATTCAAATTGCAATTTATTTTGTTAATAATTGATATATCCTTTTAGTCGAACAATTCAACATTATTTGACATTCAAATCGCAGTTTCAAAATAGGATTTATGTCAGAACACAATGGACAAATTTAATCATATTAAATAGATCCAATGAAGTTCAAACACATTAAACCATTCATGCATGTACTTCATACATGAGTCCATATTTAATTTAAATCACATCAAACATGTTAAATAGATCCATATATGAAGACTGTTCCAGAACTAATCACATTAATTCTGTGCAAAATAGATTAAGTATTTGAATACAAGGTATATCACGTATACAAAAATAGACTCAATGAGTTAATTTGATTAATTTTGATTCATAACAGAACCTATATTTTAATTAGAAAATGTTTTTCATGTATTAAATCAGATTCACGTAATTAATTCTTTTGATTTTGTTCAAAATAAAACCCAAAAATTAGTTTCAAATTTAAATCAAAACCCAAAATTATTGCAACATATTTAAATTTAAAATAGAACTTACAAATAGATTCGAATTTAAATCAAAAATCCAGAAACAAATTTGAATTCAAACCAGAAATAAGAATTAATCATGAAACACATTCGAATTTAAATCAGAATTTGAAATTACATTCAAATTCAAAATAAAATTTAGAATTAATCATATTAATTTTACTTGAACCAGAATACACGAAATCAAATTCATAGGATTAAACTCAGTAATCCTAATCAGAAATTATTGAAGCATGATATATAAAATAATTCATCAAATCATAATCACGCAATCGACAAATAAAATCCTAATCCAACATTTCCCAAGTAGCTCTAATACCACTATTAGGATTGAGAGCTAAACAGATGCAATGAAATTAACTGATCTTAGTCAAGGATCCATGCGAAACATTAGATTAAGATAAGGATTAGATTACTTTTTTTCAAATGCTTCTAAGGTCTGATCGATGATCACCCTCTTCTAACTTGCTTTCGATAATAAATTCTGAGGTATCCATACGAATTCATGAATCACCAGCAAACCTCTCACAACTACTAATTGGAATTCATTTCCTTTTGTTTCATAGTACTAGCTACACCTTTGAAGGGTTTAAAGGTGCTGCTAGGTTTTTCTATGTTGGAGATGCATGAATAAAATATCAATATTATTACTTAACAAGCCTATTTAAATAGGTGCACAAAAAAGCCTTACTAATTGGGCTTTATTCCACGTATAATTATAGGCCTATTATTGCGCATTATAATTATAACATGGAATTCCTAACTATTAGGCTCAAACATTTTAGTCTTTCAATTCCAAATCCATTATGTTCTATGTGTGCGACTCTAAAGGCTCTCATTATATTTGTAATGATAATAAATGATAAATGCACAAATGCACCTAAATTCTATGTGTTTCATCACTCATTTACTTAGTATTTTGTGCAAATTGATTGAAAAGGATACTTAGATGCTCTATATTTTCTTTTCAGGTCTTGAAATGACACATATGAGCATTAGAAAAGGATCCGGAAGCAAAACCATTCAAATTGTGAAGAATTGAAGCAAATTTATTCACTCAGAAAAGAACACGGGGTATGGGAACCCCGTGTTCATGGCCGTGTTTCATTCTGGACTGCTTCGAGACTTCATTGAGCTGCCCAGAGAAGAACACGGGGTTGAACACGGGACGTGTACTACCTCGTGTATCTTACTGCCATTCGCTTCTAAGGTAAACACGGGAAGTGTCACATCCCGTGTAACTTGCTGATTAGTCTTCGTTGAAGAACACGGGGTACAACATGGGTCGTGTACTACCCTGTGTACATTACTGCTTGGCACTTCGCTGAAGAACACGGGGCGTGTCGCACAACGTGTTTCGTGCTGCTCAACTTTCGCTGAGAAACACGGGGTATAACACAGGCCGTGTTGACCCCCGTGTACATCACCAATATAAGTTTTGCGTGAAATTTTGAAAATAGAGACGAAGGAGAGAGGAAAAATTGAGAATTAACAAGAGGAGCTGCTGGGAGAAGCCCTAGGAGAGATCCAAACTCACCAAAGGTGCCTTCTAACACGGATTCAAGCAAGGAATTGAAGAATCAAGCAAGAAATTTGTAGATCTTCATGAATTGTTTGACTTCCCTCTTTGTTTTCTTGTTTTCTTCTGATCTTGTAATGTTTTCACACTAAACCTTTGTGCTTAGCTTGGGTGAACTTGTTCATGGATTTATGGATTTGAATTTTATATAATCTAGCTTGATTTACTGTTAATTTATGATTTGATTATGCTGATTTGACTGGAACAAGCCAATATATCCGAAATATTGGATTTATGTTTTGGATTAATTGATTCTAGGTTGAAATGACCAATTGATTAATCGGATCTTGCATGATCATTGGGAATATCAATTAGACTTAGGAATTAAGCTAATTGGATTCTTTTGCACAGGATGAAATGTCCAAGAATGGATTCTAAGCAAAGTTAATGCAACCTAGATGAGTGATTACTAGAGTAATTCTGGGCACTTAATCTCTTGGTTAGTAGCTAGTAGCCTTGCAATGAGGTATAGCTTAATTTTGGTAATCCAACAATCTTAATTAACAGTAAACCAAGTTAGAGAAGTACATTCATTCCATAATGAAGTGTACAAGGAATCCTTAAGCTGAGTACGCTTTCATACATTGAATCAAACCTTATTTTTTATAGCTAAGCTCTATTTTACATTTCACTCTTGATTCTCGAAATCAATTGATTAGCCTAGATAATTTTACTTGAGATTTAGTTAGTACTCAACCTACAATCCCTGTGGAGAACGATAATCTTTTATACTATAACTCGACTTAACCCGTGCACTTGCAGGATTCTAAGGTCAATAAATAATGAGCTATGTATAATAACACATCATTGTTACCCAAGTAATGAGAAAGTCGGTAATTCGACTGAGCTTTTACATGTGATCATTAACTATATCCTTTTGTCCTAGACATCTAGATTGAGCATGAGACATGGACCGTGTCATTCCAATATAGCCCAATCCGAAGGTTTCTTGATTCATAAGTAAGTTGACTAAAGGAAATTTAATTAACATACCATGTCAATTCATCTAAGCATTACTATGCATTTTCTTAACTTTACTTAATTAAAGGGCCTACAGATGTCACTCCTGCTATATAGGAGAGATAAATTCTATCTTGATCACATAAATCCCTCTATATGATATGTGACATATCGAATAACTATCCTTGCATTCACTTAACTATTAGTGACATAGAGTAGCATCAAAATATGAAACTCACATGTAGGAAACCTTAGCGATCTGAAGTCAAAGGACCATATTAATAATAATTACTAAGAATCACTCATGACACTCATATAACGATCCATATAGTGTTATTAAGGTGGGTCGGTCCAGTATATAAGTTATCTAACTTGTACTTATATGTAAACTCAATATCTTATATAAGTCATTACCCATGCTAGTTTTAACATATTAAAGTAACTCAATTCATAATGATATATGACAAGGAACATTTAAAAATATAATTATTTTAAGGTTATTATCATAATTAAATATATTACACAAATAATTTATGTATAAATATGATAATTGAAATTGCTATTAAAATAACACGATTCAAATTTACAACATCAATATGATTAGTTTTAGGGCATATACACTAACAGAGAGAACTTAAACAATCCAAGGCTTTAATGGGATCTTTTTCTTATAACATGAGTTCACCTACTAACTAAATCTCATCCACCCATTTTCTTGGTTGAACTCCCTAATTAAATTTTGACCTTTCTTTCTATTCACCCTTCCTTCTCGTCAATCAAATTTTAATTTCCATTAATTTTAATTTTCCTAAAACTCTCATGATAATTTAATAAGTTTGAAGGATTTTAAGATTATCTATTAAAATTCTAGAATTTTCCAAAAAAGTAATTTATAAAAAATATATAAAATTATTTTGATGAATCAATATTTCAAAAATTATCCACTAGCTACTATTTCATAAGTAATATACTCTCTAGTTTGCTTATAGTGGTTTTAAGAACTTACTTAAATCAAATAAATAAGAATTCTACTATTATACTCAAAAATATTATATTACTAATAAATATTTTAAAAAATAAATTATGTTGCCATTAGTGAGTATACATTTAGCTAATTTAATTTTTCAAAAATAGTTGGTTCAAAAAAAATTTTATTGAAATTTTAAGTAATATTTTTTGATAAATAATTACTTATTAAATTAAAAACCATAAAAATTTTAAATTAATTCAAAAATTAATTTATTATTGGTTAAGATTTTACAATTTGCAATATTCATTTAATCTCCATTAGGATTTCACATTGATCAAGGAAAGTTTTTCTCATAACCTTTTTAAGAGATTTTACATCAATTACATAAAACTTTCTTAAAGTGGATATGGAAGTTCAAGCTTAGGGATTTCTAGAAAGAAGCTAGAGGAAGATGAATCTCAAGAGGTTTCTCTAGAGATATGTAAAAATATGATCACTAGGTTCTAGAAAGCTCTTCCTTTTAGGGTAGGAATCCTTTTATAGAAGTCTTAGACTTGATATCCAAGTATACTCACTGCACAAGTTAGTTTAGCTTGTCCCAAAAGCTTTTCTTGCTAATTGGGCTCAGTGGACAACAAACTGGATTAAAATATTCTTTCTCCTAGAATTTTTCCCAAAAAAGCAAGTGGCTTGCTCTTTTGTACACTAGTCAGATTTCTACACTTCTAAAGGACAAAAATTTGAAGAGTGATAAGACAATTCAAACTCAAATTTAGAAGTATTTGTTAACCTAAAATTACCTCTTTTCCAAGAAAACATAATAAAATAATATAAACCATTCTAGTACATGTTTGCTTGTGAATATAATAACTGTATATCCTTTGCAATTTTACTACCTTTTTTACTTACCAATGAATCAATATAATTAATCAAGATGATAGCTAATTAGATTAAATAATATAAAGTAAGCCTATTTCATTTAAAAACAAAATATACTTTTTAGGCTTTTCTTTATCTCCAAGAAAACTTCATCTATAAGTTTGTCAATTTCAAAAATAACAAAATAGAAGGAAATTCAAATAACACATAGGAAATACAAATTAGGCTAATGCTTGTGCTTAGATAATAGGTCATGGCCCAATCATCTTTTAAGAACCAATCCATGACTTCTAGCTTTTTCATGGGCTAAGAGATTTGTTAAGTAAATCAAATAAACCATACAAGCTTACATAAATTGGATTGCATAAAAATATGACCATAGAAGCAATAATCCAATTTATAATTTCATATAAAATCATTTAAAAATAATGAGCTCAAATAAATTTTTTTAATTTCCCATTTGATTCCTTAACCATGAGGTTTAAACATTATATTATCAATACATGATTAAGATTACCATAAACAATTTATATTTATTCTAGCATTCACTTGGATATTTCTTCTAAGTTACAGAAATATGAAAAGAAGTATCGTTGATTTCTAAAATCAATAATAATTCACCAATTCATTCCAAATACACTCATTATATATATTGAAGTTTGTTAATTATTTATACTAAAGTATCTGAATTATTTATTAAAATATTGTAGTAATTTAACAAAAATATTACTATAAAAATGCTTTTTAACATTGATTGTTTAATATATGTAATGTTAATTTTTACCCAATGTATATATAGGTGTTGTTGTACATTAAACAATTTCATATCAATTTTTTAACCGACATAGAAAAATAAAATAATATTGGTTTTTGTAAGTATAAAACCATTATGTTTCTTCGTGGAATACTATATGAAGAATTTTTATTACAAAATAATATTTTTTTTATAAATAATCAATGTTTTATTTTATATATCACTATGGTTGATAAAAATAATTAACATGGTAAGTTGTTCCTCTTGCTCCCACCCTTATCCTAAACCTTAACCCTAACCTTTTATTGTTCTCCCTTTGTATTTCCCACATCTTAATTAAACTAATATCTCCATCTCGATTTTAACAATTTTAACTAAAAAAGTTTGAAAATTATGGAAAGTAACCTCAATCAAAGTTGGATGTCTTACTAGAAGTACTTGTTACTCAATATATCAAGTTAGCACTTCCTAGAAAAATATATCCAGTACCTATAAATGCAATGAGCAATATTGATTAAAATTTCATGTATGATATTATACCAAATATTAAAAAAGATGAATGAAATCAAGTTTTTTATTTGTATAACCTTATAAAAGCTATATCAAAATGAAAAGTAGTAAAATATTATATAGTATGAAACTAGAAACTAAATTGTAAAAATAAACATAAAATGTAAAACAAATCTTTACATTTATATTTTGTATTTTTTTAATGATTGCTAAACTTTGCATATTCAGCCACAAGTTAAGGGAGCTTTAATCCTATAAAAAAATTAGTGAGCATAGATAAAAAACTGAAGAGAATTATTTTAAGGTTGGAATGTGAGCATACCTTTTTAGAAAGAGAAATTTCGTGGTTGGAAGAGATTTATGATGAAATTTATAAATGTCATTATAACCTTACTCTTTTTATTTTCATTTTACACCTTGGTTTTCACAGTGTTTTAAGTTTACTTGTTAGTTTGTAAGAAAAAACTAACATATATCATAAAATAATATTGTTCAACTATAGAATTTTAAACATTAGTTATTAAATAAAAAATCAATGTCATAAATCAAATTTTTTTTTTCATTATATTTCAAGAAATTTTTTTATAATTTTACCATTAAATAGTAATAAATTGATAAATTATAGTAAGAAGAAGTAATTTAACAAATGAGAAATAATAATTTATAACAAATAAAAAGTTTTAGTTAAGTTTAATGAGAAATTGACAAATGAACAATCTAACAAATAAAAAATTATAATAAACAGTTTTTGTTATCGTATAAAAGGGCTTCTAAGTTAAAGGATGTAGATATAGAAATTAATGATAAATTATGGTGAAAAGAAGTAATATAAACATTTTTGCAATGAACTTAAGCCTTCCAGCACACAATTGGTCATATTACATTTCCTCAGTGTAGTTTCTCATTAATTTTCTTATCTTTGCATTTTCTCCCTAATTTGCATCTTGAGAGGGAACATGAACAACAAAGATGACTATAAAAGGTGTGATAGTTGCAAATTAATGATAAATTATAATGAGAAGAAATAGTATAACCAATTTTACAATGAACTAAAAAGGTTAAGCCTTTTTGTGCAAGAATGGCTATACTGCTTCACTGTACTACAATTTTTAATTAACTTGCACATTATTAATAAGGCATCGCTTAAATGTTTCAAATGAAGAGTATGAATAAAATTTATAGGTATCATGTAAAGATTTAAACATTGGTAATTAATTAAAATTGATGTATTACATATGTTTTACTTTGTAAAGCTTAACTATTGATATACCTCAAAATATTATAATTTTTTGCAATTTCCTAATAGATGTTACCAATAAATGGTAGGTATTTATGATCCATATTTCATCTCTTAATACAATGCACTTTGTAAATGCCATCATTGATGTATTAGTGAATATTACATGTTAGTTGGTTGTTCGAGTACCTTTATATGTCCATTATCATAAAAAAACTAACTTAGTATCTACTTTTAACTTTGCAAAATCGTGCTGATTTTAATAAGTGATTGATGTTATTTAGCTATAGAACTTTTACATCTTAATATTTTTCTAACAATTACTTATATAAAAACTATACTAAATTATTAACATACCTATTAATGTTACATATTCTTATCTTAAAGAATAAGAATTTTGTTATTGAAACTTAAAAAGATATAAAGTTTATAACCATGACCACTTTGAATACTTATTATAGAACTTGCATGTTCATTAATAAAGAAAAGTGATAATGATTGTCTTCATGGTATCCTCAAAGTAGTTTTTCACTTTTATATCTATTACAACCATTTTTATCCTTATGGCCATTACTAATGAACCCTTATAAAAGGAGCAGACTTATATTCATTTATTTTGAAATGTTAACTTGAAACAAATTGTAACTAAGAGAGGATCACAATGCAGAAATAGTGACTTGCATTTCAACAATTGATGATCAAGTAGCATTGATAATGTATTATCCTTTTATGCTAACTAAATAAAAAATAAAGTGAAATAGAAACTTATAGGCAGTTTAAAAAAGAATAAACATTAGTTATTTAATAAGAATCATCATATAAATATTTTACATCTCATACCGAGATGTTTTAAATGCCTTTTGGATGATAGTTATAAGAAATTAGCATCCTAACTTAATGACATTTAAATTTCTATGTTAGCTTTTTATTGTAACCAATATGATAATTTATTAAATATTGATTATATTCTTTCCTCTTATTTTATCTCTTTTAGTGTGTTACATTTGCTTAATTTAATTGAATTAATCTTAATTAGTGATTGGATGATGATTTGCCAATGTTATCAAATTATTAAGTTTAATGTTAGATTTTTACACTATTTCATTTTTTAGTTATAACTTGAGTTTTAAATATCCAAATAAGGTAATATTTATATCATTGAAAAGCTAAGAAGAATCTTTAAATGTTCATGTTTTAATTGAAGTCCAATTCAGAAGTTTAGGAAGTTAAATTTGGTCATGAAGATGATGTTTTGTTTTTATCCTCATTAAATCTAGTCATGATTTTTAAACCATATATGGAGCTCCATAAGTCTAATTTAGGTGAAATTAATGCCTAAAGTTAAATATGACCCAACCTAACAACTTTCATGTAGTCAAACTTAAGCTAGAAGTTGAATTATAAAATTTTATTTTAGTAAATATTGTTAGTAATTTAATTTGTAAATTAAACGATGGGATTTTAATTTATACAAGGACTCATTTTTTGTAACCCTAAGAGGTATATTTTCTTAGCTTAGGAATTTAGATATAATTAGGTTCTGTGCTTTCAAAGGCATTCATTATTTATAGATAGATTTTTCCTCTTTTCCAATTTTCCTTTGTAAACCATGATAAGTGGCTATTTTTCTACATCAATTTAAGAGATTACACTTTAATTTAGTTTGATTTTGAGATGTTTCTCTTAATTTTACTTTTAGTTTGATTATATCTTATTTTTTGCTCTTATTATGAATGATTGCTTAAATAATTTAATAATTACAATTAGTTAGTTAATTTTCTATTCTATACCATAACTAAACAAATAGTTTCAATTAATTCTTGCTTATAGGATAATTATGATTGATTGAAATTAGAGTAATCAAGCTTTAATGATTTGGTACGTGGGTGAATCATGATTTACCTAAGAAAAAATAAAGAATAAATTAGTAATTTTCATGTATAAAGTTATTGATTTGGTCTTAACCTTATTCTTGATGTTTAATGCTAATAATGATTAGGTTTAAGTGCATTTCTTGAATTAAAATTAGTAATAGGATGTTAATTTAGATACTTGTTCTAGATGAATCATTATTAGGAACTCTATATGATTATTGTCATTGGAAGGATAATTTTTTAGTTAAGTAGTTGAGTTAATTGAGAATTCTATTCAAGGTTTATAATAAATATGAGGATTAAAGTGTAAAAATTTTTGGACTGAGCTTTTATATTCTATTTTACTTTGATTTTTTTATTATTTCATTTAAATTACTTCTGAAAACCTCCTATTTTTATATTTTCATCGATTGACTCTTATATCCTTAAATTTGGCTTGGACCTACCTTATCTAGATTTTAAAGTAGGTTCAATATTAATTTTTATTACAAAACAACACATATCAAAGTTTTAGTGCTATTCTTATAAAATAGATTAGTCCATTTGTGATTATTTTTCTTTATTCTTTATCTTGTTTCTATTCAGTTTTTAATGTCTTTTAGGCTTTTCATGGTGCTAAGTAGCAAAATTTTTAGTGGAATTTAGAATGAACTCTCTAGTCCAAGGTTTTTCAACATTTTAAGGAGGAATAAGGGTGCTTACATATAATTCCAGCATCTTTTGGCCAAAAAGCATGGTTTGGTATTATTTTTTCAAATTTTTTAGTATTTTTTTATTTTTTTTATTTTCATTCAATTCTTATTCCTCTTTGTGTATGAATTGCTTCTACTATGATTTTAATTTTTTATTTTAAAAGTGCAATGAACATCTATAAAAAAAATAGCCTTTTAGAATGGTTTTAATGAGCCATTTACATCCATAATTGACTGATAACTTTCTAAGCTAACCTCCCTTGTTAGTTAATTAGTTGAAATGAAGCTTTAAGTAACCCAAATGTGTGATAGATGGATATTTTTCTAATATGTGTCTAGAATTTCAAAGATACAAATCGCTCCACTTATTTCATTTACTAGGGAGATTTCCAGGCCTACTTGAATGCTATTATGCTTCAAATTATAATTCTTACAACTCAAGTTGGCAAAATCATTCAATTTTCAATTGTTGTAACTAATTAGGCCATAATTAATATTAATTTCCTCTTAATGAATATCTATCAATTTATAAATCTCAAACTTTATGTATGGAACAGATTGAGCAAAATACAATGCAATTTTGGTAGGAAAGAATACAATATCAACAAAAAACTAAAGCTAGCTTCAATTAATTTTAGTAAAAGACTTAAAAGAGCTAACATGCCATATTTGCAAGCAAATTAGAGAGCCAATATGCAAACCATTTACCTTCCATCTCTCACTTAGAAAGCAAACAACTAGTAGAAAAAGAAATAAAAGATTTTGGTTTTGAGGTGTAATTTGCACTTAATTCCATTCCTTTTATTGATTCTTTTATTCTTCCTCTTTTTGCTAATAACCTTGATAATGGCAAGAAAGAAGGAAAAAAAAGAAGGAAGAAGAAGAGGAGAAAGAGATATTAGAGACTTTTATCAAGGTGGAAGTCACCATATGCCAAAAGGAGATTAATAAAGAACAATAAGAAAAATAAATTTTAATGTTTATGATAGAGCAATAGAAAATTTTAAAAATTTTAACATTATGAAAAACTCTCTTAAAGTTCATTTTATTTTTTTATTAATAAGGATGATATTATAGTGTAAGATGATTTTTGAATTACAAAGAAAGAATGATCTAAGGTTGGCATTTACAAAATAGTTAATGCTTGGACTAATTTTGGAAGTGGAAACATTACATGACCACTTAAAATATGCATCACTAAAACCGGTTCAAGAAATTTCTTATTAAAGCTAGATTCAAGAAGTTATTACATGTAATTCAAGACATTAATGAAAAACACTTCTTAAGAGACAATCGAAGTTTTCAAATTTACCTTTTCTTTCTTTTCTCTTTTATTTTACTCATCCTTTTATCTTTTTTAATGTTAATATGTACTATATTAAGGAAAATGTAAATTTTAAGTGTGAGGGAGAGAATTCTAGGATTTATTTTGTGTTTTTTTTTCTAAGTTTTCATATTTCCTTTTGTCTTTTGAATTTAAAATAAAAAATAAAAAACCAAAAGTATGCTTTTTACTTATTTTTGGAGTCTTTTAGTTATTTTAGTTACTTTTCATTAATAGAAATTTTGCATTTTTCATGAATAGGAATTAATAGGAAATTGTTGGTTTTATAATATGATTGAATGAATTATTTTATTTCTTGAAATTGAATAGTATAGTGATGGATTTTGAATTAGTGGATTGAATTCTTGGAATTAAAAGTTAGGTTGTTATATGGATAATTGTTTATGATTTCCTCATATATTTATATTTTAGGTGCTCTATTAATCTTTTTAATTTTTATCTTTTTATATCTTTATTTTTCCTTCCCTTTCTTTACAATCCTATTACAATTCTGAATAAAGTTCTTTTAATTTTTTGTGCATATGATTTGAGTAATAGAGATTAGATGATAAGCAAGCTTATAATAAGGCATTTTCATAGAATGAATTTAAATGAAATACTTACCTTTAACACATGAAAGATAGAGAATGAATTATCTGAAAGTATACCATTTTGATCTATCCTTTTTTATTGAAGTTCCTATATCAATTAACTATAAGCTAAAATGCAATTAGCCTCTTAAACCATTTATCAAGTGTAAAAAACCCCATGATGTCATAATAAAGGCAATTTAATGCTAAAACTATAATAAATGGGCAAATAACCTCACCATGTTAACTTGTCATCTAAATTAATAACATCACTACAAATTGTCAAAACTTTCTCCATATGTTTCCCTAAGTCCTTTTTATCAAGGCTAATCTACTAAAAAGACAATCAATTGAAAATTCTTCTTCATCTTGTTTCAAAGGAAGAAGTAATATGAAAAAACTTCTGAATTCCATATAATAAGGTGATATTTTGATTCTTTTGCATATTTGATTTTTGGTTCTTTACTATTTGATTCTTTCCCAATTCCTTAATTTTTAGAGTTTTTATATGCACGAGAACTCTATTTTGTTTCTAATAGCCTCTACTTCGTTTCATCTAAAGGAATATGATTTTCTTGGTTTAAGATTTATTGTTTAGTTTTCTTAGGTAATAGTCCCATTGTTGATTTTTTTTCCAATTCTTTTTTATTATTAAAGCTTTTTTATTTTGCTTTTATAACACATGTATAATTATTCATTCTTCATTGAAATGCATGGTTTGATTAGTGGTTCTCATATGGCACTTTTTTTGTTTTATTCATTTGATAGTTTTAGTAAATTGAGTGCATTAGTTTTGAACTGTATGATTACAAGGAGTTGAAATTACTAACTTAAAAAGAATATATGGATGGTGAGATCAAAGAGTTAGTAGAGTTTGATGTGAACATACTAAGTGTCCCTTAATTTTCCAAGTATGTTGTGAAATTAGCATACTAAAAAATAGAATGCTTTTGATATACATTTTTTTACCGATCCTTAGAAAAGGTCAAAGTGTTTAAGGAAGACATAGGGAAATAATCATAATGTCTTATCGATAAGGGTTGTAAAGTGTTGCACATCTATGTAAAGCATGTTGGGAATGATACACTTAATCCATTTATTGATATTCCTTTAATCGATGTAATTGTTGATTTGGATGATAAACTACTCTTAATGAAAAGGAAAAAGAAAGTAAAACTGAAAAGAGCATGTGATAATGAATATAAAAATATTGAAAAAAAGATTGACTTAGAAAAGTGTTATTTTAATGAGTTATAGTGATGTTAGTGAATTATTTTTTGACAAACACAAAAAGCATAGAAGATGAAGTAGAAAAAATGGATGAGTATGCCTATAAATGGTGGGGGTATGAATAGTAATGAATCTTTTAATAAAAATATGTTGCTAAGGCTCAAGGTGATGTTTTAGAGTTTGTATAAGGTGATTTTAGTTGTTATTAGGCTTAGATAAGGTAGAAGAGGAAGATAAAAGAAAGTTTAAAGAGGTGAAATGTCTTAAATTCAATAAGAAGACTGACATGTTGAAGCCAATTAAGCTAGAGATAGGCATGAAATTTACAAGGTGTAAAGTGTTTAAAGAGGCCTTTAAAACATATGCAGTGGAAAATGGGATTGATTATTCATATGTTTACAAATGAGAGAATAAAAGAATTAATGTTAAATGTAAAAAGGCATGTGGATAGAGGATCCATGCTTCTCCTAATAGGGAGAAAACTTATTTCTTTTTTTTTATATATATAACAGCCTTTACTAACTAAAAAGCATGAATTTTGTGGGGTTAAGACAAACAACTGAAGGCTAACACAAAGTTTTTAAATAATACATACATTGAACACATGAAAAAGGAACCAAATTAAGATAATCAAGTAATAGCAAAATTAGTTTGTAGAGACTGCTTCACAAGTGTTTCAAGATAAAGTGTTTTAAGGTAAGAAGGTGAGCTCATAAAATGTTTCATGGTGAATACGGAGAGTAATACAAGAAATTAAGACAATATGGTCATGCTGTAATTCAAGCAAATCCTGGATCAACAATGATATTGAAATTGGAAGCTAGGTTGTTCCAAAGGTTATATATTAGTCCTGATGCTTACAAGAGTGGGTTTAGTTAAGGATATAGGCCTATTATTGCCCTTGGTGGATGGTTCTTGAAGATTTAATTTGGAGGACAACTACTTTATGCACTAGGTAGAAATGGTAATGATAATATGTATCCTTTAGAATATACCATATATGAAAAAGAATGCAAAGACTTATGGGGCTAGTTTGTTGATATCTTGTTAAATGATATTAGAAGTGTGCATGAAAATGGTTGGGTATGTATTATTGACCAAAAAAGGTAATTCTACCACTATAATATTTTTGTTATGCATATTTTATCCTTTTATTTTATTGAATAACATAATTTATTTTATTAATCATAAAGGCTAAAGGATATACTTGACATAGAAGGTGTTAAACATAGATTTTATGCTAAGCACTTCAGTGCTAACTTAAGGTAGCACATAAAGGAAGAACGTTAAAAGACACCTTATGGAATGATGCTAGAGCTTTAACCAAAAAGAGATGAAATAATTAGGAATGATAAGTGAACCTATTGCAAATTAGGTGAAGGAAAGGGATGCAATAAGAAAACATTGGTTTACACATTTATTTTATCCTAGAGTTAAAAGTGGCATCTTGGTGAAAAACATTATAAAGTGTTTTAATAGCTTTATTCTAGAAGCAAAGGATAAACCTATATTGACCTTGTTAAAGATGATAAGAAGAATGCTCATGAATAGATATGATGCTAAAAAAGAAGCTATGAAAAAATACAATAGGCCAATTAGGACAAAGTTAAAGAAAAACAAGAAAATAGTTTTTTGTTGTTTTCCATACATGGTTGGATATGGAAAATTTGAGGTAGGTAAAATGAATAATGGCAAATAGGTTATAGCATTAAAAATGAGATCTTATGATTGTTATAAATGGGATTTAATAAGGATACCTTGTGATTTATGCTATCTTTTATAATACTATTTTAAAAGTACTAAGTGGTTAGCATGGTGATGATTATTACAAAAAAAGAAACCTTCATGAAATCATATTCTTTTGTACTGAATTTGGTACTAATGAACACTCATGGCTAGACATATCTCATCTTGGTGATGAAATTCAACCACCTCAAATACTAAAGTAGCATGTAGACCAGAAAAAGCAAGTAAGAGAAATGCTAATGAAATTGTTAACCCATACAAGTTGACAAAGAAAGGAACATGTATTAAATTTAAAAATTATGGTTATATGTTCATAATGCTTGAAGTATTAATAAGTGCATCCAACTATCAACCATAGCAAGAAAAAAAACCATAAAAAAAGCATGATTAAGTAAGACTACTAAGGGTGAATTTAGACTAAACAATTTAGAATAACAAGAAACTGGACCAAGCAATGCTATAAATGGAGAAGTTAGGCAAAGGGTTGAATGTAATTAATCAAGAATGCCTAAAAAGTTACATATTAGAAGGAAAAACACTTGAATCAATTTGCAACAAGTTTAGGATAAATACAACACTAATTTTGCTTTGCTTCACTATTTTGAAATACTTTTAGGTTGGATTTGATATATGTTTTATCTTTATAGGTATTTTGCTTATGAATGTTGTCAACACTCTTTTGAATTTTACAATGGAGCTAGTTCAATTATTTGCAATTAAATAGGTTCATCTCTTTTTTTTTTTTCAATGTTACTGATATAATTTCTTTTATGATGGCTTTTAACTTATTGTTAATTTTTAAGTGCTTATAATATTCACTTTTCACCATGACTAGTATAATTCTATATTAATTGATGCATTATGGAAGTTGCCTTGAATTTGTAAATATGATAATTATTATTTTTCATTCTTAAATTCATTTGTTATTGTATTAAATCTTCTATTTCATAGTGCCAATATCTAGATGCAACAAATGTTGATGCTTTTCATTAGTTTTATAATAACCTTATAGTTTTTTTTTATTATTAGAACTTTTGTTCCATAATATTTTTATTTGACCTTCACCTTTCAGCCTTTCTTTTAGTAACAAAACATAAAATTCAAGGCTAAGCATATCATGTATATCAAGATTCAAAGAAAGGCTAAGTCTACCTATTTCCTTGATGACTTCTAATGTTATATTAAAACCTAAAATAGATAATACTCTAATAGCATTAATAATCTTGCAACTGTATGTTCATATCTCTAGTAGTATCTAATTTTGCAAGATTACTAATGCAATTCGAGTATTATATGCTTTCTTGGAAATCATATTGGCTTATGTGATCCTTTACCATATCTTTTTTGGCTTCAAAATATTCCTTTATGAATCCATTGCACCTAAATATCAAATTAACACTATATTGCTCTAAATGGTGAAAATGGTATTTTCATCTTTTCATTAAATAAGGAGGGACCATGAGTAACTGACCTTTGCTATGCTTTTGTAATATAATTAAGAACCATAAGTAAAAAAAAATTGGTACTATAAAACTTAATGCCTATAAATTTAAGCAATATTACTACAAAACTATGATTCTAAGTTAGTCAATAAACATTATTTGTAGGATACACTGATGTTTATACAAAATGGTAGCATTTTTGAAATTATCAAGACAAACAAGGTGATAGTTTAAAACAAACCAATGTCTATAATTAAACAGTGGAATTTTAAAATTTAAATAGAAACTTAAGATAAAGGTTAATTTAGGAAACTATCATCCAAAAGACACTTAAAAGGTCACACAAGAAGAAGATAATGTTACGCATCAATTTTGTTATTGATTAACATGTAAAAACATTTAAAAAGTTTCCTTGGACAATAAACCAATACTTGATTATAATGGAGTAAGCCTAAGACATTAGTTTTGATTTAATATTTGGCATCTATAGTTTAGTTAATTAACTATATTTCTTACATTTACTTTCCATTTGAAAACATTTTGATGATATCTTAATCTTTATTATTTGACTCTAGCCTTTGTTAAGGAAGAGAAAAGTAGCTACCCTTTCATTTTATCTAACACCTTTGGAAATGTTACATAATCTAATTATTATGGCCTTATCTATTATCATCTTTAGATGTGTTAGATAAGATAAAGTGGGAGTAATGTTCTTCCTTTTCAAACATAAGCTAGCATTGGTAATAAAAGAAAATGTATTGCCAAGATCCATAATTTATCAATATTGAAATTTGATATATGATTAGAAGAACTAGCACCAAGTTTGGCAATGATAATGGAAGAATAAAGTTCTCTTTTTTTTCCTTTTATAATATTGTTGCAAATTTGTATTTGCTGATGTAATAATTATTGGATATGTAAAACTGTAGAATAGATTTTCTTATATTGATGTCTTATTTCTTGGATTTTTGTTTATTTGCCTTTAATGCATTAATGTTTGTATTGTTGTAAGAAAAATATATAAAAAATATAACTTATACCAAATTTATGATAATTAATAAAATTAATTAAATATTTTCATTAATTTTAAAACTCACCTTATTTTTCTTTAATTTACAAAAATTAATGTCTTTTAAAATAAAGTAAACCTCTTATCTTATTTATGCAACTTTTAAGCTTTCTTATACTTGACCTATCTCTTGGGAAGTTTATAAAATGCTTGCTTTGTTTTCTAATAATCAAAGTAATTTCCTAAAACTCAATATGGTATATAAGTTAATTAGAAATATATAAGAGAAAGGATGTTAGTTATTGAATACAACTAATGTTGTTGGTGGAAATTAGAATCCTATACAATTATGATTTTTTATCATAACCAATATCGAACATGTTATAAACTTCTAACAAATATCTACTAATATAATAAATAATATTTAAAATTCTATAGTTGAACAACATTATTTATTTAAAAAGTTAATTTTTTTAATTAGTAACTGACGTGAAATGTCATGTATTGCCTATAAATAGCATCTAGTAATATTTTCTCTTCCATTCTTTTTTATATTTTGAGTTTCACTTATAGTTACTTTTTCATTTCATTTTATACGTGGCTTAAAAGGATAATACAAGATCAATGTTACAAGTCACAACTCCTAAACATAATTATTTACAAATCTTACATTATTTATATGAGAGTACTAGTATCAAGAAAGAGTAAGTATATAGGTGTCCTTAATAAGGAAATTTTATTTTCAAGCCTTGTGTCATTCATATGAAGTTGTACTTAGTTGAAATTTTTTATAGACATGAAAGTCAAGAGAAAGGACTACTTCATATATACCATTAAGATATTCACTAGTATTTTTTTTCAAAATTATGAGACCAAACAATTAATTATAATGTTTCTATATGATATTCACTAGTTAGTATTGACAATGTTGTTAGAATAATGATTTGTTATTACATCTATTTTTAGACAAATTTAAAGATGTAGAAGTTAAAAAAATAAAAAAATTCACACTGTGTTAATTATTTACTATAAAATTGATGTGGTTATAACTAGATGATTATACATCATTTATTTGACCAAACCGATGCTTAAAGGTATAACACCTACCACTTAACTCTAAAAAATGATAATAATAAGTATTTGCTAAAATTATAAATGGTGGTACCAAGCATTTGCCAAGGTTAGCATCATATGAGGTAGCCATATAAGATGTTGGTTTCGTAACAACTAATGTATAAAGGATGGCATAAGATGTCAAAGTTTTATTAAAAAGGCTCATTTAAACTTTCATAATCCATTTCAATCATTATGACAGTTTATTTACATGTCATGATAGTTCATCAATAGTTTGCACCTCATAA
Source organism: Sindora glabra (assembly GCA_020226215.1). NCBI lineage: Eukaryota > Viridiplantae > Streptophyta > Magnoliopsida > Fabales > Fabaceae > Sindora > Sindora glabra. The sequence continues at coordinate 14,961,915 of CM035229.1, read as the reverse complement.
CGTATGATATTTAGCAATGCGAATCACTAAGTATTCATTTATCCATATTCAAATTGTATGAAATTAATGTAAAGAAAATGTAGGGCTATCTTGCCTATTATGAATTGCAAATATTGAATTTGGGATTGTGTACTGTGATTAAGACAAAATGTATATTACTTTTATTCAATATGGTGTCTATATGTATTATAAAGTTATAGAATTGTTATTTTAAAGGTTTTGGATGCATTTTAGATTAGATGTAATGTAGTAAAAAGTGTTATGAGACGTTGGAAAGAATGGAGAGGGTGCATCGAACCTTTTTTTTTTCTTATATGGGGAAAGTAATTAATGTTAGTTATGTGAATCATTGAAATAGTAAATTAAATATTCCACATCGATTAATAAAATAACTTGACATTTAATTATAATTTTTAACAATGGTTATAAAGATAAAATTGATATCATCAAATGTGATAGAATAATAGGAAAATAAGACTAAGCTAAGCTCATGAGCTTATGCTAGGTCAAAAAAGGTTAATAGCTTCATTTTTATTTTTCCATTGATGCTAAACCTAAACTTGTGCTTGAACCAAAATTGTGGGGAGTACTACCTGATTATTTCTAATAGTTTTAAGTTCTAATTAGTACCCATGGCATTTTGTACCCAAAGCAAATGCATTACCAATTAAAATAAAAATAAAAAACAAAGGAAAGTAAATAACGAGAATTAAACCCACGTCTTCTCCTTGGTAAAGAGAAATTTTACCGTTCAATTATATCTACATTCTTTTTATCATTATTGATATATAATACATGGATCATACTTATGTAGAATGAAATCCAATACTTTTACTTTGGAGTAGGAGAGTTAGAGTCGAAAAGATGATTCCTTACTTTTCCTTTGTTACATCAAATTCATTTCAAAAAGAAAATTAATAGTTATTCTTTCTTATCTTTCCAGCTAAGCAATGGGTTTCTCTTGTTATGTCAATCCAATCAATTGTTAGAAAAAAATGTCATATGCCTTGATATGAAATCATTTGATACAAAAAGCCATGATTTGAGTGGTATGACCTAAATAAAATGACAATGGTTTATTTGTTAGGAAACTAACATATGATCTCTTTTCTATGATGGTTTTCTAATCAATAATTTAAAATATTTACTATGTCACTTAGTAAAATGATGGTTTAGAATCAATGTCTAATTCGCTAAATAGTCAACATAGAATTGTAATTTTGTATTAGTATAACTAGAATAGATAATAGGCATTAGTATAGTCATTGTCGCTTCATGCCCAACTTTCCATTCTCTTTAATGCGAGTTTGTTTGCAATTACATATATCTTATGTCTTAACTATTAATTGACAATTTGGAGCTTTCAGTTTTATCTATGAGTAAAAGTACCCATCACATACTATTTCACATCACTTTAAAGATTAGTGAATAATGAAAGATGGATTCACTTTAAATTCAATGGAATATCTATATGGGAAAAAGAAAAAATAATATAGAAATAAAAATATCAAAATAAATAAAAAATTATCGTTCCTTTATAGTATTTTCTAAGTAAACCTTTTGGAGCTTTTAGACCTACAATTTAGCATAATATGCTTAATTACTATTAAGATTGCCTTTAAAAGTAAAAATTTTAATAGTATTTAGAGAAAGAATAAACCTTTCATTGCAAATCAAGTTAAATCAATGCCTTTTAAATGAATTTTTTTAAAAAAAAGTGGTTAAGAAGTAGAAACCTTCAACCCCTAGCATTTGACATTTTTTCTCTTATGTTAATTTTAAAATCCTAAATGATAAAATCGATGAATTAATTGGAATTGAGTAAAGAAGGGGGAGAAAAAAGGGGCAGGATGTAAACTAACTATGTGAGAAATAGGAAAACAAAGGAAGGACATGATTAAGGCTTAGCTTTCTTTAACCTAAGAGCTTTTTTTTCATCTTAAAAAGGGACCATTATTAGGAAACATTATTAGCCATAAAGATAAAAGCATTATGTTAAGGAACTTATTCTTGTCTGGGAGTAAAGTATATCTTCAACAACTTCTAGTTTTTCCATTAAATTAGATGGCAAATTAACATGGAAAGGTTAACTGCCCGCTTATTATAGTTCAAGTATTAAATTGCCTTACTTTGGAATCCAGGGGTTTTTGTCACTTGACACATAGTTCATAAAGGTAAATTGCATTTTACCCTTAATTTTGAGCTTATCAAAATTTTTTCTCATAATGTATTATAAATTTTGATAGCATTGATTGTCATTTTTTATTATCAATTTTTTTGAATAAGGTCATCAAAAAATTAGTTTTTTATCATTTAGTTTTCAATAAGTTAGGGTTTGAAAGAGAGTTTTGAATAAAGTTAGGATTTAAATAAAGTTATTGGAAACTTAATGTATAAAATATTAATTATATTATATTTTATTCCTCTTAGTGTATTATATATGCTAAATTTAATAGAATTAATCTTATTTTTTGATTAGATAATGATTTTCCAATATTCTTAAATTGTTTAATTAATGTTGTATTTTTAACTATTTTAAATTTTTGACTATGACTTGAGTATTGAATGCATAAGTTGGATGATCTTTATATCATTGGAAATTAAAAGAAAGCTTTAAAATATTCATGTTTTGGCCAAATCTTGATTCAAATGTTTGGGAGGTCAAATTTAGTTATCTTATTTGGCCCGATCATAGTTCTGAGGCTATATCTTGAGCTTTAAGAGTTTAATTGATGTAAAACTAGTGCTTAAATTTCTCAACAACTTTCATGTTTGGAATTTAGTAAAATTATGCATATTTGCTGGTCAAATTTGAGTTGGAAGCTGAATTACAAACTTTTACTATAGTAAACATTTTTAGTAATTTACTTTGTAAATTAGGCAATAAGCTTGTAACCCTAAAAGAAATATTTACTTGTCTCATTAGATTTTTCTAATATAAAAATTTAAATATGACTAGGTTTTGTGCCTTTAAAGGCATTCATTCTTTCTACATAATTTTCTTCTATTTTCTAAGTTTCTTTTGTAAAACACTATGTGTGGCTAATTTTCTACATTAGTTTAATGAATAAGTATTCCAATTTAGTTTTATTTTGAGATCTTTATTTTAATTTAACATTTAATTTGACTATCTTTTATTTTTCTACTCTTATTATGAATGGTTAATTGGCTAGTTGACTAGTTATGATTAGTTAATTGATTATCTATTATAATCTATAGCTAAACAATTAGTTTTAATTAATTCTTGCTTGTAGTTTAGTTATGATTGATTGAAATTAGTAGCAATTAGGCTTTAATGATTTGATAGGTGAGTGAATCATTAGTTGCCTAAAAAAATAGAAGATGAATTAACAATTTTAATGTGTAAAGTTATTGATTTAGTTTTAACTTTATTCTTGATATTTAATGCTATTACTAATTAGATTTAGGGGTTTGTATTGAATTGAAATTAGTAATGGAATGTTAATTTAAGTTCTTTTTCTAGATTAATCATCATTAGAAACTTTACATGATTGGCATTAGAGTAATTTTTTGGTTAAGTAATTGAATCAATTGTGAAATTTGTTGAAAACCTATGATAGATATAAGAATTGGAGAGTGAAATTCCTTGGATTGATCTTTTATATTCTATTTTACCTTACTTTAATTTTATTTTTGTTGTTTGATTTAAATTGCATTTGAAAATCCTTTATTTTTATATTTTGCTTTCATTGATTGACTTTTATTCTCTTGGATTCAACTTGAGCTTACCCAATTTATGTATTAAAGTGGGCTTAATATTAATTTTAAGTGTGAATGATGCGTATTAGAATTTTAGTACCATCATTAGGGGAATATATTAGATAATTTATGATTAATTTCTTTATTTTTTCACCTTTGTTGTTCAACTTTTAGTGTCTTTTAGGCTTCTCGATGGTGCTAAGCAGTAAATTTTTTTATGGAACTAAGGGACAAAGCTCTTTAGTCAAAGGTTTTTTGGCATTCTAAGAAAAATCAGGGGCTTTTTCTCCTGATTCTAATATTTTTTTTAGTTAAAAAATGTCATTTGGTACTTTTTTTTAATTTTTTAGTATTTTTCTAATTTTTATTTTTTTTCATTTTTTGTTTTCATTCAATTCTTGTTTCTTTTAGTGTATGAATTACCCCTTATATGGTTTTAACTTAAATTTTAATCCTAAAATTATGAGGAATATTCATAAATTAAGAGGTTAGAATTATAAAAAATATAACTTTCTATAATGATTTTAATCAGACACCTACATTGAGAATTTAGCAATAATCTTTTGAGCTAACCTCTCTTATTAGTTAATTAGTTGTAATGAAGATGCAAGCAATCAAAGTGTGTAATTTATGCTATATGGCTAGACATCTTTCTAATATGCGCCTAAAAAATAAAAGTAGTACTATGAACACTATGGTTAATCTTAAAGCATTATAATTGATTATTTAAATATTATTGAAACTCATGTAAAGTTTCCAAAGGTAGTAGAATATTTGGAAGAAAGAGTGAGATGAATGATCTTGAAAAGTTTTGTGTTGGCTTGCAAATTAAATATTTAAATGATGGAATATTCATTTAACAATCAAGATGAAACGATTCTAAGATATTTTTAAATGGATAAATCACATCTGTTGAGATCCTAATAATTATTCAATCACTTGACACTAACAAAGATTCACTTCAAAATCAAAATAATAATGAAAATTTCTTAATTCTAAGGCATCATATTTTAGTCCAATTGGCACAGTGGTGTATCTTGCAATAATTATTTTTCAACAAGTAAAGATCATAATAAAATTAAATATATATTTTGGTATCTTTGAAGAATAATTGATATAAAATTATTTTATTTGCATGAATTATATATATCACTAATTAGTTGTGCAAATGTAAAGTATTTGACCTATACAAAGTTTGATTTCGTATTATTATTTATTCTCATATTATCTTGCATCGTAGTGAGATAAATTACATCTTTTATTTCTCTTACATATATAAAGCAAGTTAAGAATCAATATTGCTATCATATCCGATATACATGTGCTATGGCTTTTGAGAAAGACATTTCAACAAATCCACGTAAAGGTGATGCTTCACATAAAGCTCAAATGCAAGAATAATGCATCAAAAGAGACAAAAGAAATTATATTTCACTAAAGTTCTTTGTCATAGTTACAAAAGGATTGTAGTGATATTTTATCATAACATCAAATTTGTCTAAATGGTCCATGATTAAATTGCTAATAAATGCACTAACTCAACTATTTCATTAGATTTTCTTGGTAAGTTTTTTTACTAGGCATATTATTTGCTTAAAAATGTTTTTTTTTCTTTTATCAAGATTTTTTTTAATTGGGTTTTTTTTCCTAATTAAGGTTTTAACTAGGCATATTCATACTCTTTACACATGAACATTCAAGGAGAAATATTATAAATATTTATTTAGATGAATGTTAATGAAATCCCTTTGATTTAGCTATTAGTTATTATGAGTGATTATGATTAGGTCTAACTCAATTTTTAATTATAATCAATTAATGATGGTTTTCTAATTCCTATTGTAAGGTTTTTTTTCATATGTAAATTAGGACAAAATTATAATTACAATTCTCCCTCAGTGTTTTAAAAAGGGAAGGATTCTATAAATTAATGAATAAGAGAGACTCATATCATATTATTCTATTTTCCTTTTCTATTTTCTTTGCTATTCATATTTTTCTTTTCAAACCATTTTGCTAATAATATAGGAATCAAATATGGATTTTCAGATGTGATATTACATTTTTATTTAAGATGATTGTTAAATAATCATTTATGGGAATGCTTCTTTGTAACAAACAAGTGTCCATCAATTAGGTTTTGTTAGTTAAGACACTTGAAAGCATCAAATCGAATAAAATCAATAAGATTAAAATAAGGCTTGAATTGACCACCAAAATGCATATAATTAACTTGACACAAGCACACCCATTTCAATTAGGTGTAAGCAAATTTAGTCATGTAAGGCAATCAAAGTAGGCATTTTTATTCATAAATTTTAGCCTATAAAACCCTTATTTAATCATGAAGAAATCAACATTAAAGCATAATTATTATTCATTACAAATTAGGGAAATTTAATTAAATTCTTGGCCTCAAAATACTTTTTCATTTTATAGAAAATATTTCAAGAACAAAGTAATAAAAAAGAAACAACAATTATACTTGCTTTTGGTTACAATCACATAATATGGTTGAAAATTGAAAATGCTATAGTTTAACATGACATAAATTAAGAACCAAATTTATAAAAGGAGATAATGGAAAATAAGGTAGGAAATTAAATAATTTGTATGATTGGCATTGATTCATTCTGCTAGAAATTAAGTTACGTGAAAGTTTGAACTTTGAAGTTTTATTTGAACCACCAAAATAAAAAATGATCCATTTAATCATTGATATAGACCTATCATGTACCATGACCTTGTTATAATATATGTACTAGTGGCATTATGCATCTACTATGCTATGTGCTAATCCTTAAAGGCCAATAATACCCTAAAAAATAGTGCTAGCCCCAGCTGCAATACTATGCATAATAATAACTATTAAAAAGCAAAATATGTGCATTATATTGCTATATCCATCTATAGATATGGTGCTTTCAAATAGCGACAAAAATAAACACCATTATTTTCTACAACCTTGCAAGGTAGAAAAATATTAATGAATGAAATTAGAATTAGTTAAAGTCTGAAAGAATAAACTAATTCAAATTGAACCATTTTGCAAACTTTTAGTTCACAACCATAGGTTATGACTCTTCTTGTATCTTTTCCTTAGCTTTTCCTCTAGTGTTTATACTACCAAGCATTTCATTTCCACCTTAATTAGTAATTGGCAACTCTAAATGTTAGGAAAAAACTAATGAGAAAAGATGAATGACTAAATTGAAGAATGAAGAAATAAGAGGACAATTGTTAATTAACTATTGAAATTTATTATTAACAATAACTACCTTTTTTGTGCCTTCATGGTTTTCATCATCATCAATGAAGTCAATGTCTTAGAAGTTAGACTAAGTAGGTTTTAGTTAGTTGTGTGTGTAAATGAGCACTTCTACTATCTTTGAGGAAAAAGAGCTCCTAAACATATCCATTGCATACCCTAAATGTTGAATGAGAACTCACATATAACTATAGAAACAAGGACAACTAACATATCACTGATCTTTAAGAGCCTTTCAAATTCGACTCATTCAACTTCCAATAAATCAAGACATTATAATTATCTCCTTCATGATCAATACAAGGCCTATTAAGTTATATTTCTAACTCATTCTTAGCCTCAATTGTATTTTTTTTCTTTAAATAAGTCATAAAGGCAACACTTGTTGCTTTTAGGCATGGCTAGGCTCCCTCTAAATTAATGCCTCTTAGTATGAGGTCTTCTTATTTTTAGCCCTTGTAAAAGGCTTTGTATATTCAAAAGCATATTAGTCATATATTCTTATCAAGCTTGCTTTTATTTTCTTTAGTATAACTTTAACATTTGTTGCTTTATAAATGTCCTCGAAGGACTATGCAATGTACACTAATTTGTATCTTGGATTAAAGCCTTTTGCAATGGATATGATATGGTTCATGTTTTTAAATAAACCCAATACTTGTCATACTTCACCTTCATTTCAATCACTATAAAATACGAGATGGAATCAAAAATTTTAACTAAACTTTAACTTTTCAATTCACTTTACACAAGAGAAAGATGACGTAAAATTGGAAGTGATATACAATGACCTTGATAAAGCCAAAGTTACATCATAATTTTTTTAAAAAAAACTCACTAAAAGCTTTTAAGTTATGATAATCCTCACTTTTTAAAGGAGCCACTCTATTTTCTAAATCATGGAAATACATTTGAAAATCCTTATCATCCTCCTCCAATTCTTAAGTGCCTCTTCAAACTTCTTAGTTATTTCAAGCATTTTATAAGTTGTATTCTAACCGATAGCAATATCAAGGAATAACAAGCCTTTATAAGTAATGTTTTTAGTTGTAATAACCTCTTTAAATTTGGCTAATTTAGAAGGAGATAATCTAACACATCTAATAGCATGCCTTATAGTAGAAGTGGAGTAATAGTAATTTTTAAGCCCTTATTATTGGTTTATAATCTAGAAGCCAATCATGGTATAATTGTAGTAGTATACATTAAATTACGTTTTATCTCTTTATAAAGGCATTTCAGTTTATTATGTTTATTTCTTATATTTGTGTCATATAAATGAAGATGACATTTCATCCTTAAAATAGTTAATATTATTCATAAATTTTCCTTAGTTGAGTATTATTATAAATTAGAATAATAATACATCAGGACTAGTATTTACGGTAGCTAATGACCAAATCTTATTGGTTATGGATTAAGATATCAAGTTAATACGGGGATATATGTTAAAGAATAAATATACTAAATAGTCCCATAAAGAAAATGTTACATAGTCATTATGTAAGTGTCATAAGCAATTCTTATAATGATAATATTGTACATGATTATTTGACTTGAAATCATTACAATTTCTCTCATAAGCAATCATATACTTTAACACCATCTAACATCACCTATAATGGAGTTGACCTTTAAAATGGACATTAGGTATACTATAAATAATATGAAAAAATGTGAGTAATCTAAGTGGCACTTTCACTACTACAATTTTCATTTTTTTACAAAAAAATATTAGAAATTAAAGATTTTTTGTTAGAAATTCCAATTTTGAAGAAAAATGTTTGTAAAAAAAATTCTCATCAAAAAATTTTTTTGATAGATTTCTCCATTAGAAAATGATTCCAATGGATTTTTTTATAGAAATTAAAAGGATTGAAATTAAACTTCCACTAAAAATTTTAGTAAAAAAACTAAATTTATCTATAAAAAATAATGATTTTAATTTTTTTAAATAACTTGTAAATGTAAATAAAATATATAAATATAAAATAAACAAATTTAAAAATAAAAGGCATATAAATATGAAATATATAAATCATAAAATTTAATATTGAAATATAGTATGTATAATAAAAAATTCAAATATACAATAAAAGAAGATCAATTGAAGCACAACTAATCAAAATAATTAATAATAATGTCCTTACCCAACTGATCTAGAATTTTCTAACATTTAATTTAATAACATTAACTAAGCATTTCTAATTAACTTATTAATGAAATTAACTATTTTAATTTAATAAATACCTTAACTAATCAATTAGGAAAAATCTATAGTGCTTCATCAGCATACTAGTAAATCTAATTATTAATATGTCATTACATGATGTGTAAGACCTAATCTTGGGCTTGGGAAAAGAAAATATAGTGTATAGTCAGTTCGAATGGTATATTGGCATAACTATATTAGTGATGATGTATTAAAATCTCTCCCAATTAATTAACTAAATAAATTTTAGTAAAAATTTCTAATTAATTATTCTAATTAACTAAGTAAAATTAACTAAATATAATTTTAATCAACTTACTAATGAAACCAATTAACATCTAAGCCTTTTAATTAATTAAATGATTAACTAAATAAAAATAATTAAATATTTTTAAATAACTATTATTTACATTAATTAATTAATTAACTAAATAAAATTAATTAAACATTTTTAATTAATATAAAAATAAAACTAATAAAATCTTAGAATTAACTAAATAAATTAAACAAAAACATTTGTACGTAAATTAAAAAAATAGATTACCAACCTTTATCCAAGCACTAAAAAAAATGAAAAGAAATGGTTTTCTGGAAATTGTGAGCCAAAACTACACAAAACAACTAAAAATGTCAAAATTAATTAGTAAAATTAACAAAGAAAGTACTAAAAACAATGTAATCATTTTAGAATTTTATAAATTTACCTCTAAACTGTAAAAATAGAGCTTAATAAACTTTAAGAACACAAATATATATATATATATATATATATATATATATATATATATATATATCAATAGAAATTATAAATGTGATGAAAAGAGCTTTTGTGTGCTATTTCATAACATTTGAAAAGTTTGATGAATTTTTTTATGGATTTTCCTTAAGAAATCCTTCATAAATAGTGACTTTTTTACATAAAAATTAATGAAAATTTTTTAACATATTTTTTAAAATTTTAAATAGAATTTTGATAAAAATAAATCCATTAAAAATAGTAAGACTTTATTATTTCTAATGAATTATATCTATGAGACATTTTCGTTGAAAAATGCACGATTTCTAGTAATGTTTGTCTTTAATGAAGTAAGAGTGATATTTGTGGGCCTATTGATTAAATAAGACTACAAAGTACATGGTTATACTCAAATGAATATGTGATATTGATTCATTTATTTTGTATTTCTCAAAAAGCTTCCAAAGTAGCCTTTTGCACATTTACCTAAACTTAAAACCTTTCACAACTTTAAAAGTTTGCTCATCACAACATCATAAATAGAATAATGGCCTTTCTAAATTCTTTCATATCTAATGTATAGGAAATAGAAGTGACTAGTTATTTATCAATAGACTTATATTTAAAGTTAGAAACTTTTTTACTTAAGGTTCTTTGCAAGTGTATGTGCATACTTAGGGCACTTTGTTATATGAGCAAGCAAGCTTGAAATGTCTTACTCCTTATTACCAAGAACCTACACTTAAAATGAATGCACTTAGTGATAGCTTCACTTACTTCATCATCTAAAACTCTTTTAAAGTGATCCTACATTGGAGACTATCTTCTTGAATCATTGCTTGTTTGTTTACATTTAGCTTCCTTGATGTAACCATCTTTCCCTTCTTAACATTATAAAGGCTAAGGCTTTGCCTTTCTCACATGAACTTCTAGCTATGGCTTTGCCTTTATCTTTTAAAGCAAGAGGAAGCTTCTTAATAATAGAGGTGGTTAGGGCCTTGTCTTTGATAGTGAGGTTAGAGTTGGAGTTAGAATTATACAAGCAGCGTGCTTTTAAGTTAAAGTAATAGAATGGTAAGAAACAAGTTTTGGGCTGTAGGACTAGAAGTTAGAGTAGTTCCTTACCAGTAGAAGGATTATCTTGCTTTATGTTGAAGTAAAACCCAAATTCATAAGACAATAATGAAATTTATGATAATGAAGTAAAATAGATACTAATTAGGTTTGACCTTGTAAATTGCATTCATTTCACAAATAAAGTAAAATAGATAATTAAGAAATCAAATGCATTGTCATTACACATAAACATTAGACATAATTAAAACTCACATATTAGATCATAAAGAAAATCTTGTCAAAGTTTAGGTAATGGATTTCTATAAGAGATAATTAAGTAAGGATTTTCTTAGGTCACAATTTTAGAGGTGAGGATAAATTTAAAAAAAAAAATACTAATTTATGTGAACATGAATAGTGGAAAATTAATGAAAGATGTGTTGTTCAAGATAATAATTGTAAGATATGGCATGCATAAGTGAATGTTATGGAAAATCATTTGCATTTAGCAAATTTTGTAAAAATTTCATTACCATCAAATGTTAGTAGCTTACTTATTATGAAAAGGTACAAAGTATTAGGGATATAAAGGCTTAAGAGAATAATGTGAAAATAAGTATAAGACATCCATTTTTTATTCCTAAAATGCCTTTAAGGGATGCTACCATTTTATTCCATTTCACCCAAACCCCTCCCAATTTCCTTATTTTCTTGTTCATCTCTCTCTAGAAAGCTTGATGGAGCTCTTTCTTCTTTTTCAAATTCTCTTGCAAAGATTTAAAGGGTTTTCACTTCCTTAATCATCAAGAAATTTAAGTATGTTAATCTCACTTGTATCTTCTGCCCTTTTATATGATCAAATTGAAGCTGCATTGAGGAAAAACATAGGATTTGGATTTTGGAAAAAGTTTTTTAGATAAAAATTATGTAAATCCTTTAACATAATTTTACATTGATCTTATTTTCCAAGGCTAGGTGAGTAATCCTTCACTTTTACAAATTTGGCTTTCAAAATAGTTAAAATTGGCTAGTATAGGATTAACATAGGTTAATGCATGTTTAAGTGAAAAACTAGGAAATTTATGAAATAGATAGCAGGATAGTGGTTTTTTTATGTCATTATGTGTTTCTCATAATATATGTTAATTTAATTACAAGATTTAGTTATATAAATAAGATTTAAGGCCACAATATGGTAGAAGAAAAGTAAATTTTGCAAAAAAATCTATAAATATTTTTTAGATAATCAATTAGGTAATGGATTCATAGGCTAAAAATTATTTTTTTTTCTAAAGGTAATTGATTAGATGTCCAATTACCATAGTGAAAATGATAGGGTAATTAATTTGGTAATGGATTCATTAAGTCTGGAAATTATTTATGCCTAAAGGTAGTTGATATTATAGTGAAAATGACAAAGTAATCTATTAAGTAGTGAATTCATTGAGGTTAGAATTGTTTCTAGCTAGCTTGAATCAGTTTACCCTACCTCTTCTACATTTCTAACCTTTTAATGGGTTTAAGTGGAATGTTCCCATTCTATAAGTTTAACATAATTGTTTGAATAGAAAAAAAATTTTATAATGCTAAGTGAAAATTAGATTGCAACTTAAAATTAATAAAGTAAGTACATTGATTTTTCATTTTGTATTGAATTGTGAATGTGTGAATTATAAATTGTAAGCAATGAGCAGATTATAACTAAGCATATTTTATTATTTATGAATGGTTATGAGTATCAATAACATTGCAGCAATGGAATTCAAGTGCTAGTTAAGGCACTTGTGCATATCTTAGTAAATTGTATTTTACATAAGATTCAATGATGATAGGGTGTTGCTACTTTTATTGTGGACTATGCACTAAGTCCATATGCTTGCTTGTAAGAGATAAGGCTAACCTTGTAAGGATAAGGATAAGGATAAGCTTTTGAAAGATAAGGTAGGCATTAAAGGGATAAATATGAGGTTATGAGGGATGAGGCTGAAGGAAGTTATAAGAAGGTTTATTTCATTATTATGTTTGGAATCTTATCCATTATTTTAATCTTATTATGCTTGGTTCCTTTATATTAACATTTAATTTTGGAAATTTACCTTGACATATATGTATATGTGCTTATAGCATTGTTGAAGGGTTGAAACATAAGGCTTGGATTTCCTTTTACAAATGACTTTTTACTTTATAGATATATGAATGCCTTTATTTTCTCTCACAAGTGAAGCATAAGTTAGGTTCCTTTAAGGTTTTCAAATTAAATTTATTTGAGGTATGAATTTGAATTATGATCCATCTAGAATAATTACTTACTGAGTTTTAATATATACTTACTCTTTTTTCCTTTTCTCTTCTGTTCTCTTATGGAATGTCTTTGCCTTGGGTAACTAGTTATCACTTGGAATAACTAAATGTGGGCTTACATCTAGAATTTTTATAATATATTAGTAAGTAGCGAGACATTTGGGCTATTTATTTACATTAGTTATATGATGCTAACTTTAAATTGAATTTCAATAATCTTTACAATTAGCATGGTAATATAATGAGTTAAGCAAGTCATGGTGCATTAGTAAAACTTATAGGTGGTTACTGGCAGCAACTTCTTATTGTCTAAGTGAGATTATGAGAAAGGTGATATCAGAGCATGGTTAAAGGTTTAAATGTATCATTTTTATGAAGGCAAAGTCAAAAGGTCTCCAAATAACTAAGTGAATGACTTAAAAAGTCAAGTTCTAAATAGCTAACTAACAATTACAAGAAACCTAATCATGTTAAAGCATTACCTTTAAATGTGCCATGATTCTTTAAAGGCCACCTTTAATTGTGAATAGTTAGGATTAATTTATAAGAACTCTTTTATACTTAAAGGTACTATAAATTTGTGGTTCCTAAAAAGTGATAAATTGATAATAATCATATTTAAGACTTTAGTGTTAAGGAACTTATTAGTGTAAATTAAGGAGCTTTATTTTTTATATAATTAATGATGAATCTTGTTAGATATTGGGGGAAATGGTATATTAAGAAATTTTAACTAAGACTAACGATGTGAATTTTTACATTTTTCCAATAAGGATTAGTGAACCAAACCTATATTTAGATAACACTTATATTTGGAAGCTTGATATGAGTTAAGGTATTAATGTCATGACCCATTCTATTATGATTGGTGTGGAGATTTCTATAAGTCTAAACAATTTTCACTCTTTTTATTTAACGAAAGCCTCCAAATTTTAGGGGAACTTCAGGTTCTTTTTAAAATTTTTGCAAAAAAATGGATAAAATCTCTCATACTTTTGAATGCTTTCTAAGAGTCACACACTTTAAAATATAAAACTTGTTTTATTTTTAGATACGACAGCATCAAACATTCACATGGTACAATACACTCTTAAATTTATACTTTTATAATCAATTCACTACATCATATAATTCAACAAATCCTTTAGTAAGACAATCTCAAAACTTAAGTGTTTATTCTAATCCCAACTATCAAATCCTTTAGTAAGGCGATCTCAAATCTCCATAGATGCATCAAGTTCAAATAGGCTCACAACAACTTAAAAACATTAAAGACATAATGGAGTGAGTTACAAAAATTCAATGATCATATATCTACCATTATCTTGCAAGTGTTCATTTTTATATACTTATAACAATCATAGGCTAGTCAAGTTTCAAATTAAAAGGTAGTTGCAAACCATTTCCTGAATTTCTTGAAACCTACGAAACCAAACCTTGAAATTTGAGTTCTCCTGCACATGGCTTAAACTTTGATCTCATATCACAATTCATGAAAGTCGTAACTTTTTGAAAATACACAATAGTATTAATATTTCATTTACTGCCCATTCTAGGTAGATATCACAAGCACCAATAGCTATTAAGGCTTAAATACACATAAATCATTATAGTCACATCAAATCTTTGCAATCATATCAAACAATGATATCCAATTACAACAAAGTTTTAATATCATATCATATCACATAATCAATTATAGTAAACATGCATATAGCAACTTCTTGATTTCTAAATCAACACTATATCTTTCTTAACTGCTTGTTAGGAATTTTCCATCTAACTTTAAAATTAATATATGTCTTTCACAACTATTTGCCGGGAAATTCTCATCTAGTTTCAATATCATTGGCCTCGTCAATTTTCCAACCTCAATGCCACTCATGGCATATTACACAATGTAATAAGTTCAAATCATAACACAATTCATGCTTTTATTGCGCACTGTAATGTATTTGTAGTCATTCAATGGCTAATCACACTTATATCATAAAACTAAGTTTACATAAGAATATACATATACATACGAACATGATGTTCATACTATCAATAAGAATACAATTTACCACATTTAAGTTATCTTTTTAATTAAAATAAATTTAATGGTGAGATATATACTTACTTGGTAATGCTAATCTACCCTTAGAAGTTTCTAAGTATTCCTAATCATCATTTCACATTTTCCTCTTAATATCACCATTTACAAAAAAATGTATTATAATTATATGAATACCAATTATTTTCTTTTCACATATTACAAATCCAAAATCCAATAGCATGTCAATGAATTATTTTAAATTCACGCTTTCTTTCAACATTGTGTAAGATCACTTTTATTAGAAACTCTTAATTTAATGATATAATTTTATTCTAGAAATACTAATTTGATACTTTTAATCATAAAATCCTCTTTTCATTAATGATATATCAATTATCCTACTAAAATGATAAAGTGATATTTTTTCTAAATCAAATTCAAATCCTAAAAAAACTAGAATATAATACCTGAAGAGCATTTAATCATATTGTCTTAACATTTTATATCATAAAAATTATATTTTCATAAGTGGAATTATATATCCCAAAATGCTCTTAAAATAGATTTTTTGAGCATAACTTTCCAATAATATCAAAATATCATTTTGCAAACTATCATGCTCTAACATGAAAATATTATTTTTCAAAAGTAGTAGTAAAAAATTATGCTATACATAAAATGAGTTTTACTTAGATTAAATTGGAATCTAACAAAATATTAAAATTTAATGCTCTATATTTTTTCTAACTATCTTTATTTTACTAGTATGTATCGTAACATTTTTCTTTTTTTTAGTTATCAATACATATAAAAAATACCCGGTTTTCCTTTTAGATTATACCTTATTCTTTTCAAAATAATACAATCTAATGTTCTCTGTATATTTTAAATCATCTTATTTAAAATTACATAAAAATTATATCTTTCATAAGGATCATCCAGCATATCAAACACATACACAATATTTTCTTTTATTTTTATTAATTAATTTTTAGATTCAAAATAACAAGAATAAATAAAACTAATTCTATAAACTTCTCCCCATGTCCTAGGTAGTCCACCGGAAACTCGCTGGCGTCAACATCAGTTTCCATTACTGATGAGAAGGAAGTCTCTAGTAGATACGTGTCGGAAGAAATCCTAACCCCAAGCTACGGTTAGGTAGCCCCTTTACGCCACTGGCAACAGCGGTAGCTTGATGAAGTTAGGAGGAGCGAAAGACGACCAGGCGTGATGACATCCAAGGAGTAGCACCCACCGGACGATCAAGAGCACCACACTTGTTGCTCATGTTTGCTATATACAGCTAACGCCCTGATTTGTAGCCCCAAGCAACACTGACGAAGGGCTCGCCAGCTAGAAAATGAGCATCACACCGGAGCATGTTGTTAGAGACTAATGAAAAAGAGAGATTGGCTAGAAAAGGAAGGGAAAGAAAAGAGAGACCGAGAAGGAGAGAGAAAGGCGATGGACGTCTTCAGAGAAGATAAGAAATTGCCAAACGTATGTGAAGAGGGGAAGAAGTCTAGAAGAGAGAGAGGAGCAGCAACTAACATAAAAATAGGACAAAAAAGCTGCACAAAAATCTAGGAAAAAGTGATCTGAAAATAATGGGAAGAGTGTCCCGTAAAGGGGGGGGGGGTGGTTGCCGACATACATTTACAAAGAATTAAATAAATAAATGTTTAATGAGCTCTGGGCATCATTTGGTGCTTTGTTGTGCACCGTAAGTACCAATGTACCTAAATCTCATTCTTCCAATTAACTTGGTTAAATTCTAGGAAGTGATTAATTTTAAGAACTCATTCTTGTAAAAATAATTTTATTTGAAATTTCAATTTAATAATTTTTTATCTTCCTAAAAAATAAAAAATTAATTTATTTGTAACCCAATAATTTTAAAATTTTTAAAAATAATTGTCAACTTTCCACAATTTCAAAAATAATATTATCAATGCAAATGATTTATTTTATAAATTCCACACTCCTGAATTTTAGATATTCCAATAAAATATTCTAATATTATTTTTTATAAATAAAATCTTAATACTCACATTTCTAATAAAATATTGTAATAACCTAATAAATTAATAAATATTTCAATTTCCACAAATAATTTATCAAATACAAACGATTAATTTTATACCTTTAATCACTAAAAACATTCTCCACTTGTAAAAAAATTCTTATTAAAAATATTTAAACAAACTTTTAAGTTAACACTGGGTAACAAAATTTGAATATCAAAAGAAATTCAAAACCATTTATTATCCGAATAAATACACACTAATATTAAAATTTATAAAACTTTATTTTGGGATATTACGATTGAGGAATTGTACTAAAAAAGACTAGGTTAATAAAACAATTATCATAATACTTAGAACTCTATCTACAATGCAGGTATGATTGCCTTATCTTTGGTTCATTTATTTGTAACAATAGAGCATAATAAATTTTGGAAACTTAAAAGGTAAAGAATAGATTGTATTATTAGGTAAGTATAAGGAATGAAAATTTTACATATGACTTAGAAAGTAAATTGCATGAGTCAACTATGATTGCCTTACATCAAGCTATTAAAGATTGGTAGAGCTCCTAGGATATAGGGTAGGATGTGAGTGAGATATCTAACACTTGGTATGGGACCTTATAAAGTAAGATTGTAAATTGTCAATCTTGAAATGGGCTAGGCATGGTAAAGCCCTTAGTGAGATTGGGTGAAGTGTGAATTGTGAGTGGGAGAACAACGTAATTGTCACCTAAAAGCTATCTTAGTCTTCACTTTTAAATTGTTTAAATCCTTATTTTAGCTAATTAATAATATATACATACATATATATATATATGTGTGTGTAGTACCACGTTCCAATTGAACCTTAATTTAGTTAAGATTAAATATTCTTGCTCATTTATGAATCCTATGCTATTGTTAGTTAATAGTATGCTTACATTTCTTAATTTTATTTTATGAACTATATACTATTTGATGTTATTATTACATGAATTATTGATTTTATGAGTGGTAACAAGTGTGATATAACATGACTTAGGCTTATTGATATTATGAGATATGAGTTATTAAGTACACTAAGATTTTATATATGTCCATCCTAAATTGACATTTTTGTTTGTTTGAGAATGATTATTAGAAACATTTGAGTATCAAGCCCTTGAGTGGAGGTAGTACATAATATGGCCTTAAGAATGAATCTTTGAGAATATCCTAATCTCAATTGCTTACATAATGGCATGCATAACACAGCATAGTGTCATAAACTAGTAGTTATGATATTTTAACAAGCAAATATGCTTAATTTTGGGCAAAGAGTGGGGAAAAAATCAAGCATGTTATAGATGTTATGTGGCTAAAATATGGGATCAATCCAATTTATGTACTATTTTTCTCAAATTTTCTAAGTTTAGAGGTATTTTGATAATTTTAACATGATTCGAGAATTTAAAGAAGTTTGAAAAGCCTATATCTATGATCTTTACATTTTTATCTTCATGTTGGTATGTTATAGTGTTAATTAGACACCTAAAACATGACAAAAAGGCTTATGATGACTTGAAAAATATGTCTACTTATATTGGTGGGCTTTTGTACAAAATACTCTTTAATAAGGTAGAATATTGGAAGGTCTAGTGTGATGCCTTAGCATTAAATTAGGAACTATGGCTTGTAACCATTCCTACACACTTAAAACTATATAATGAGGCATATACTATCAAACTGAATTGTCTTTCTCCCTTTCAATTATACCTAGAGGCTTTTAGTATGGACTATTCTTATAACTCAAAATGTGCAGGTGCTTCAATGATATTTGATTATTGGCTTCAAACATATTATACATGAGATTTTATTATATGAGTAATAAATCTTTGATGTCTTGTTATCTTTTCTAATTATGCCATTAGAAAGTTTTTTAGGAAGGCTAGCATGTTCACTAAGAGTGGTAAGCATGTACCATATAGTTTTGGCCAGAGTGCTACCAATCTGTAGTAGATGGTATTCAAGCTCGATTTATGCCAAAAGGTTAAGATCAAGTTGGTTTTAATTGGTTTAAAATGTAGCTTATCCAATGTTATATGAAGGATTTAAGAAGCATTCATTCTCAAACTTAGAGAAATCATTAGTAAAAACTTAACCAAAAGGTACAAGAGATTGGATTGGCCTAAGAAACAAGTGTGTGGAAGGATGATGCATCCAAATGAACATAAATTGGTGCATCGGGTGTAAGCATTTGTGCCAAAAAGCTTGCTTATATGCATGGGACCTTAGTTATACACTTATTCACAATAATGGCATTAAGGTAGCATATTACCATCTAGAGTGATGAGTGAATTGATGGCTTATTCAATAGGACAGCCTTGGTGTCACTAGAGGTCTTAGCTATATTTAAAAGGATCAATAGAGCAAGAGGTTAAAACCTTAGTCATGCAAAGATGTTTAACTATAGTTGTAGGGCATGAATAGATTACTTTAGAGAGAGTAGTACAAAATCATGTCAAAGTGATTTAAAAGGATTAGTTATAGTGCTTAAAAGAGCATAGCTAGAGGGCAAAGTAAATTACTTTAAAAGGAGCAATCCAAAATCATGCCAAGGTCCTCTGGAGGGATTATTTGTGTTACTTGAAGGAGTATTGCTCAAGAGAGCATGACCAAATGGCAAAGTAGATTGCTTTAGAAGGAGTAGTCTAAATTATGCTGGGGTGGTCTCGAAGGATCATTTATGTTGCTTAAAGAAGCATAACTAGAGGGCAGAGTAGAGATTCAAAGGAATTAATACAATGTATATAATCTATAGGTTTGATAGAGAATGTGCAATTACCCATAAGATTTAAAATGTAATGCTAGGGAGCTAGCACATCATAGTCACATAATAGCTATAATGATATTTTAATATAGTGGGTTAGGTTGCATAATTTCTTTGTAAAGTAGCAATAATGACTGAAAGGAAGGGTAGCAGACTAGCACCATATATTTGCTTTATTGAAAAACCTTATGACAATGATCATAAATTCATGTTTACTTGTGTACAAGAAAAATGAGATGTGCTCAAGCTAGAGTTTGAGAGAACTCTATACTCAACCCCATTAAGCTATTAAGATAAATGAGCCATCAGAGGATGTGCTTATAAAAATTATCAGAGGATGCACTTGAGTTAGGACTACAAGACCTTAGGCATTGTTAAATGCCACTTAAGATAGGAGGGTTGTGAAGATTAAGATGATAGAGTGCATTAACTCCAAATATAGGCTGTGATGATTAAGATACTAATGTGCAAAATTTTATATATATTATTTCCTCCTATTTTATACCTTATAGTGTGTTATATATGCTCAATTTTATAGAATTAACTTTGTTATATAATTTAAAATTTATTTTAAATGATTTGAAGTTATTCAATTAATATTGAATTTTTATACTATTTCAAGTTTTTAGCTATATCTTGAATTTTGGATAACAAATTTAGGTTATCTTTAGATTTTTGGAAAGCTTAAAAAAATCTTTACAACTTTAATATTTTAGTCAAAACTAATTTAAATGAATAAAAGGCCTAATTTAGCCAAGAACTTAAAGCTTCTTTTTTGTCTAAGTTGAGTAAGTTTTGGTTTTTAAGCTATATATAGAGCTCTAAAATTCCAATCATGGTGAAATGAGTGCCTAAAGCTTCATAAGACTTGGCCTTACAATTATGTTTTAAGTTTAGTGAAACTTTATAGTTTTAGTGGTTTTATATTAGCTAAAAGTCAGACTTATAAGATTTTACTACAGTAACTCTTCTAGTGCATTATTTTATAAATCAGGTTCTAGGCTTTTAAAATTAGCAAGACCTTATTTTTTATATCCTTAAGAAGTATATGATTCATCCAAAAGATTTTAGAGGATAGGAAATTAAACATAAGATTTTACCTTCAAAGGCAAGAATAATTCTACATAATTTTACAAAGCACTAAATAGCTTCTTTCTCTTTTCCAAGTTTCTTTTTTTTAATCATGAAAGGTTAAATTTCTTATTTTTATTTGGATTCTGAGATCCTAGGCTATACTATTGACTCTTTCTAATTAATTTTCCTCTTTACTTAAATTTTTGTGCTGATTGCTGGAAATTGCATGAGCCGAATGCTAATTTAGTATAATTTGTGTTCAACCTTGTAACTTCTAATGTTTAGCTATTTTTATGTTCAATTGTCATTAGATAATTACTATTTTTCATGTGGGAATAGAGGGTCAAAAAATTAAATTAGAGTTAAAAAATTAAATTAGAGATTTCTAGTTTAATTTTTCAATTCAGTTGAGTTCTGTTTTCAAATTAATATTAATTTGTCTTTACATATTATAGTGGTTGTTTAATTATGCTAATCTTAATTAATCAAATTCTAGATAATTATCTAGCATAGAATTCATAAATTATTATAAGGATTCCAAATAATTCAATGTTGAAAAATTAATTGGAATTATTAATTATATTTAATATATGATTAATCCACACGTAAGCTTTCAAATCCTTAGATCAATTATTTTATTGCACTAATTTTCTATCTTTTTTTTTGTTTCTATATTCTATTTTTTTGTTCATTTTGCTTAAATTTGAAATCAAAACCTTTTCAATTATATTCCATTTCCATTAATTGCATCTTTTCTTATTTGCATTTAGTCAATTCCATTTTACTACTGCATACTATACTACATATTTGCAACTTGCTTTATTTTTATTTTGTTTGAATTCTATTTGTTAGTAAATTATAGTTAAAGGATAATATCGAGTGGATCACTAAGGGTTCAACCTAGTTATTATCCTATATTGCAAAATTTTAATTAACCAATAATATTTAATTTTGATCATATTATGATGTACACATCAAATATCATAAGGCTGTCAATTTAAAAAGAATTAGGAGGATCTGATTAAGTGTGAAAATAGCATTGTAAAGTGTTATGAATTGACTAAATTTAACACAAGCAAGCTTGTGAGCAAGGTTATAAGATTTATACATAGATTAAGCTAAAGTTTTAGCTCTTGCATTAATGCATCAATGCAATGGGACATTAGGTGTAAGACATTTGCTAATAGCCAATTTAAGGTACTAAGTATTGCTTACAAGCTATAGTGTTAGAAACACACTTTTGTTGCAAATGTGGCATCTATGTATCCTGTAAAGGCAAGGTGTACATAGTTACAAAGGCAATAACCTATAAAAGAAGTTATATTTATAAGAAGTTTAGGAAAGCTAGTTAGGTAATTGTACTTAAGAGTGTTGAGATAATTTCAAAAGAGTCTATAAAGATAGTCCTTTAAAAAATTTATGGAGAATGCATTTTACAAAATAGAATATCGAGGTTATGATGGCGACTACCTAAATGTGTGTGGAAAAAATTCATTGAATCTCAAAGAGATAGGCATGAGAAGTTAAGGTAGTAACTCAAAGGAATAGGTTAAAAACTAATATAAAATTTTTAGAATGTAAGTAGATTCTTCATAGAGTCATGTCAAATTTAGGTGTCAATGAGGGCATTAACATTTAAAGTAGGGAAAAATGTCATAAGTTAGTAGTTGTGATAGTCTAACAAATAAACATGCTTAGTTTTAGACAAGATTTGGTGAAAAAATAAGCATATTGTAGAGGTTTGGTGGTTAAAATGTAGGATTAATATAACTTGTGTACTATTTTCCTAATCTTTCTAAGTTTAGGGATATTTTAGTAATTTTTGGCATGGTTTGAATATCTAGAGGAGTTTGAAAAGCCTATATTTGCGACCTGCACATTTTTATCTTCGCGTCAATGTGTTTTGGTACTAATTGGACACACAAAACATGATGAAAAAGACTTATGATAACTTAGAAAAAGTATAACTACTTGTGCTAAATGAGCTTTGATGAGAAAAATATTTACTATTTTATTTTTCCTATTTTATGTCTCTTAGGTGTTATATTTACTTAATTTTATAGAATAAACTTTGTTTTATAATTTTGGATTGATTTTACAAGTTTATGAATTTATTCGGTAAATGCTAAATTTTGACATTATTTCTATTTTTTAGTCATATCTTGGGCTTTAGATGTCGGATTGAGGTGAACTTTATATTATTAGAATAATTTTCATGTTTTAAGTTAAGCCCAGTTCAAATGCTTTGGAGGTCATATATGACTAAGAAGCTGCAGTCATGTTTCTATCCCAGCTAAACCTTCCTTAATTTTTAAGTCATATCTAGAGCTATAGTGTTTGATTAATCTAAAACTAGTGCCCAAATTTTTCTAAGACACAAGCCTCTAACTTTTCTCTTTATAGGTTTTACTAATTACCTTAATTTCGTGGTCTTATACTGGCTGGAACACAGACTTATGGGAATTTACTAATGTAACTGTTGGACTTAATTACTCTATTAAAAATAGGTCTGGGCTTGTGAAATTAAGAAGGCCTCATCTTTGTAATTTTAAAAGGTGTAAGAGTCAAGTCCATTAGGAAAGGCATAGAAGTCAGGTCCATTCAGGTTTTAAAGGTCAAATAAATAAAGGAGAGACTCATTAGACTTTAAACTTGGCACATAAAGTTCAATGATAGAGTTTTTCTTTCTTTTCTTATTTTCTTATTTTCAAGATATGGAAGGCTAAAGACTTTTAGTTGATTCAAGGATTGTGAAGCTCTTCTCTTCAAGGATAATGAGATCTTGATTAGTAATCTTGATTTCTTCCTATTGATTTTTCTCTTTCTCTAATTGTTTATGTTGAATTATTGAAATTGCTTGTATTAAGTGCTGATTTGGTATAATTGATACTCAATATTATGATTTCTATTCTTTTACTATTTTAATGTGAAATTATGGTAGGTTAATCATGGTTTTACATGTTAGGGTAGGGGGTTACAAGATTACTTTAGTGGTATCTGATTTAATTTCGTAAATCATATGAATTTTATCTTAAGCTCAATTTTTAATCTAGTTTTAGGGTTATGATAGTTGTTTAATCCATTTACTAATCTTAATTAACTAAACTCTAGGCGGTTGTCTAGCTAGGATTTGTGGATTATTACAAGGGTTTTAGGTAATCTGAGGTTGAAAAATCAATTTGAGCAATCAAATATTTTATGATCTAAGATTAGTCCACATTAAGAGCTATCATATCCTTGAATCGACTGAATTTCGTATATTGAATTTTTTTTGTTTAATTACTATTTTACTTCTATTTTGTGCTTGTTTATTTCATTATTATCATTTTAATTTTGTGCAACCAACTTCCCCTGCCTAATTTTGTATTCTGTTATTACACAGTTTCTTATACAATAAATAACATATTAGTTCTGTTTCTGCATAGCATTCTATTTTAGTGCATTTGCATCTTGTTTTCATTAGTTTCTTTTATTTTCATTGCATTAATAAGTCAACAATTGTGTAGATATTGTTAGGAACTTATTTAGGAAGGATGAAATCAAATAATCATTAGGGGTATGACCTAGTTATGCCATTATACAACATTATATTTTTAGCACACTAGTTTGATTAATTTTAGTGTATTGTGACATGCACATTAAGCTTTTATTCAATATACTTTTTAAGGGGATAAAGTATTAAGAGGTTTAATAAGGTGCCTTGGCATTGGGCTTGGGACTCAAATGTATTAACTTGTGGCCATCCCTTACATACTTAAAATTATATAATGAGGTATATACCATCGTATGGAGTTATCTTTCTCCCTTTCGATTATACTTGGAGGCTTCTAGAGTAAACTATTCTTGTGACTTGGTATGCATAGGTGCTTTAACAACATCCAAATATTGCCTTTGGATATGTTATACACGAGATTTTATTATATGACTGATAAATCTTTGATGTCCAATAACCTTGTCTAAGTGTGCCATGAGAGATTTTTATGGGAATGCTAGCATGTTCACCAATAGTGGCAAGCATGTGCTTTATGATTTTGGCTAAAAAGCTATCGACCTATGACATATAGTCAAGTTGTGTAAGTAATTGAACCAATGGTGTAGTCTAACTCTCTTTCTCATATATTTTTAATGTATTAAGTTTTCTCTTATAGTTTTATTTTGGGATGATTTCTATAATTATTATAAATTTTATATTATTTATATGATATTAAGTTATGTGATAGCTAGGGCAAATTTTTCTATTACCATTTTCAAAGATGAGGTTTAGGCTTATCATCAATATTTATGTGTTTAGACACCTTAGACTTATAATTCCATATATGTATGCTTAGTGGATGATGTAATTTTGGATACTTATTGAGTAGGGACATGAAAAAAGGGTAAATGCTGAAAATTTTGAACTAATGAATGAATAAAAGATTTTTCTTAAGGAATTATTAATTAATATGAAGTTGAAGATTTTTTTAATTATTATAAAGAACTATGTTTGCCCTTGATTAGATAAGGACCAAGATTCTTTTTCCTTGTAGGTAGGCTATTCAAGTAGGATAACTCTAAATTTATTAATAGTCATTTGTACAAGAACTACTAGGATGTTGACCCTAGAATTAATGTGCCTAAAACACCAATGCTAATAGTAGTAGTATGAAAATTTAGAAGAAGCATGGAATTTAATGATAATGGCATAACTATGGGTAAAAGTGAGAATGTGTGAAATAACATGTGTCAGGATTTGTCTAAGTAAGTCATTTTACAACCATAAGAGCTATATAGCTAGTGCTTTGGTTTAAGTGGTATCAATGTGTGAAAGGAATTAGATGATGGTTGAAATTAATAGTTTTAAGGGTTAAGGGTAAATATAGAAACAAGTGTGAAGGAGATTAAAAAGAGTTAATCCTATTTTAAGAATTTAAAATGTAGTATCTATGGCTTCTTGAATTAAAAAGGTGACCTTTATAATAGGCTTTCCCATACATTCTTAAAGACTTTAGAGGTGAATTCTTTTAAGGGGGAGTACGTTACACCCTAGAGAGGATTCCATCAAATTATAGGTAATAGATGTTCTTTAAGAGATAATTGAATAGGAGTTTCTCTAGGTTATAATTCTAGAGGTGAGGGTAGAATTTTTTTTAAAATAATTATACTAATTTATGCAAACATTAATAGCAAAGTAATGAAAGATGTGTTTTTCAAGATAATTGTAGTAGGAAGTGGTTTGCATGAATAAATATGTTATGGAAACTCAATTACATATAGCAATTTTTGTATAAATTTTGTTACCATTGGGTGTTAGTAGCTTACTCATTATGAAGGGTTACAAAATCTTAAGGAAATAGAAACTTAAAAGAATAATATAAGAATAAAGCACCCATTTTTCATCCCTAAATTACCCCTAAAGGTTATTGCCCTTTTGATCTATTTCCACCTAAACTTTTTCCATTTCCCTTATTTTCCCATTCATCCCTCTCTAGAAATTCCCATGGAGCTTTCTCTGCCTCTTTCATTTTTCTCTCAAAGATTTAAAGAACTTTCACTGTCTTAATCATTAAGAAATTTAGATATGTTAATCCCTCTCACATCTTCTTCCTTTTTATGTGGTTGCTACTACAAAATCACTTATATATATTGGGTTTAGAATATTACATGCCATTTTTTGACCAAAATCTAATTAAGTATTGTTGTATATCCATTTTAATGTCAATTGTATAAACATCACAAACTATAAAATAATTTTAATTATTATATTTAAAACAACTAACTTCATTTCTTTTACTAGTTTCATAGGAAATAACATTTCATGTCATTTTTTTAAAAAAATGACATAATATCCACAATACAATTTTGATTTCTTTAAGTAATTGACATGGTATGTTTTCCCTTCCCAACCTTAACCTCTTATTCTTTTGTTTCTCGCTCACTTATCCTCCCTATTTTTCCTATATTCCTCCTTATAGAACACCCAAACCAAAAATAAAAACTAATATATTTTATAACTTTACAAAAATCCTAATTTCAATAATTTTAAAGAACATATCAAATAATAAAAATTTGAAAGTGGTGAAAAGTTATATATAATATCGCAAAAAAACATAACTGTTTCACTAAATTTATTTTAATACCTTTTACTTAATATGTGAGGTTTAGTTTCCCTAAAAAAGCACTCTTAAATTCAATACTTGCAAATGCAATAAGCATTCATGAAATTTTAATGTATAATATTACATTTTATATAAATAAATAATGTATAATACCACCGAATAAAAAAAAAGATGAATGAAATTAAATTTCTCATTTGTACAAACATATAAAAGCTGAATCAAAATTATATGCAATAAAATATGATCAATTATGAAACTAGAAACTAAATTATAAGAATAAATACAAAAAATAAAATAAATCCTCACATTTATATTTTATATTTTTTCAAGGAATATAAAACTTTACATATTTAACAACGGACTAATAGATATTTAGTCTTACAAAATAATCTTAAGGTTAGAAGGTGAACATAAACATAAAATTGAAGAGAATCATCTTAAGGATAGAATAAGAGCATACATCAATAAATAAAGAATGATTTTAGGGTTGAAAAAGCTTGGGGAGGAAATTTTCTAATAGCACCATATTTTACCTTTTTTCTTTTCAACTTATGACATGTTTTGTTCTTTTTATTTTCAACTTGCACCTAAGGGAAGAAGTTTCCACATTAATTACTACAAAACATTGATATCTAAAATTAGCTCAAGTAACCAATCTTGAATATTAGATGTTGCTTAAGCATAAAAGACACCATTACCTTTCTAAGATAATGTTATCCTATTAACTAATATTTAATATCAATTATTAAACAAAAATTGAAATCATAATAACTGAATGTTTATTATGAAAAAATTGATTTCTTTTACTTGGGCAACTTTTTTTATAATAAATCTTTTTTAATCTCTTTAGTGTCCTACTACTCTTGCTAATTCCAAAGTCATTCCATAATAATCCTAAAA
Source organism: Sindora glabra (assembly GCA_020226215.1). NCBI lineage: Eukaryota > Viridiplantae > Streptophyta > Magnoliopsida > Fabales > Fabaceae > Sindora > Sindora glabra. The sequence continues at coordinate 14,933,695 of CM035229.1, read as the reverse complement.
CCTTTCTAGAATTATTCTAGAATGGCTAGAAATAATAAATATATATACCTTATATACACTAAGCTAGAATAAAACTAATTCAAATATACATATCACATGCATTAGATCAAAACTAACATAACAATTTACACACACACACACACACACACACACACACACACACATATATATATATATATATATATATATATATATATATATATATATATATATATATATATGCATGTGTGTATGTATCAAACCAAAATCCAAAACATAATTTATACATATGACATATATATACAGTTTCATCTAGAAATAGAATTGATTTGTATTTATTACATAAATATAAATTAAAATAGATAAAAAATATATGATCAAATTTATGATTTTGTAAGTAGTATTAAGCAATAATTTTATAATTTAAGTTTAAATTTTGTAAGAACTCTAACATCATTTTAAGAATTTAATTTTTTTTAATTTAACTTACTCTAAGTGAAATAGATAGCATTAAAGTTCCTTTTTACATTACCATATTTTTTATACAATTAAACATATATAAATAATGAAAGATTAAATATAAATGTATGAACAAATAAGAAAAGAGAAACAATTACAAAAATATATTCTACAATTTTATTTATTTCTATATTAATATATTAACATATACATAAAAAATGCTATAATTTGAAATGAATAACAATAACAACTTTTAAGATAGATGATGTAGATAAACAGCTTCTAGAATCTAACAACAAAGATAACTTCTAAGATAAAGGCTATAAATCATCATATTCAATATTATTAGAGCTATTGAAAAGGTTCTAGAATATATTAAAAGTCTTTCCAAGGACTTATACTCGAATTTCAACATGAACACGAAGATTCTACAAAGTATTTAAAAGGATTCTTATTGAAGTTCTTTCAAATTTTTGTAGAATGCTTATGATTAGAGTCAAAGTGTGTGTACAAGTCCCTAGAAGGACTTATAATCGATTCAAGAACCTTATCAATATCCTAGTAACACCGAATATGACAATTTATATCTTTTAACTCAAAAGCCCTCTTTTTTATGGAAGGTGAGCTATCTTGATATATCATTGGTTATGCAAAACCTTATATGCCAGTTATTAATGGAAAATTAGCATCAAAAGTTTGATTATTTCTTAAGGAAGTGGTGGTTGTCATTCCTAAAGACATGAGTAAAATACTTCATTAACATGTAAATTTTTTACATGAATTATCACAATGATTGAAATAATCTTAAATCATGATCATTTAAAAAATTAACATATTAGGTTTATGCAATTTCCTTTTAACCTTTCAAATGCCATATCATAAATATTGTTCAATTATACATTTTTAGGTTTTTCACATTTTTCTCATAAATTCATAAATGCCATTATTTTAAGCATTAATTAAGCTTAAAATTAACATTTTTAAGTTTACAATTTCTTCAGTAGAGGTGTTTGGAATATCTTTAGACTTCTACAAAGTAAACAACTAACACTATAAGTATCTAAAATTGGTCTCTTATTATTAATAAGTTTTTCATATAAATTTCACTATATATTTATGGTAAACGGGAATATAAAAAGAAATTTATTTTTAAAATATTTTAAATAAAAAGTTATTTCTATTTCAATATCTTCTATTTGGTAATCTTTGTAATCCAAATGCCCATTATATAAATTAATGTAAAATTTAATTGTCATTGAACAAATTATTATAAAAATACAAACATATGAGTAATAAGAAGTAATTTTACAAATTAATACTTTAATTTAATTTCTTCCAAATCATTATATATTTGTGTGTATTCTATAAAATAACCTACTTAAAAACTATACTAAATTATTAATACACAAACTGCATGTTTACATTAATACACAAGAACTATAGCAAAACCATTATGTATTAACATCATTATCCTTGATATGAACTCCAATTTGTTGCTTAATTTTCTCTTTTTAATCACTATAGTATACAATGAAAGAATTGAAAGTTAGTTCAACTCTTCCACATACACTCTAGTAATGAAAGTCGAGGATTGTCAAAGAGATCTTACTAGAATATCAAAGAATGAGATGATACATATAAAGATTAAGTGGAAATTTATAAGTGTGCTATGAAACTTTTTGAAATAACATATCCATTTCTTAAAAATGAAATCAGAGAATGGATAAGGTGTTTTCACAAAATTCATAGTGAACATTTTTCTTAGAAATGTTTCATATGAAAAGTGAAAATTAGAGCAAAAATTTATAGATAGAATAGAAAAAAATATAAAATTTATTATTAAGTAAAATTGACATCTTATGTATTATCAGTTTCCAATGATCTCATGGTTAAAATACCATTAGATGTTGGTTAATTAAAAAATAAATGTTTAAACTTTTTACATTTCCTAGCCAAATGTATGAAATGCCCTTTGAAAGATTGTTATATACAAAATAGATGTATTAAACTTTTGTAGTTTCTCATAATCATAAATGTCATATGTTTATACATCGGTGAATTGAAAAATTAATGTGTTAAAGTTTGTTCAAAATTTAAAAAATGCCATTATGTTAATATAAATTTAGTTATCTTTAAAAATCATCATCTTAAATTTTTAAATAATTTCACAAATACTATTGCATCAAAATAAACATCAATGTTAGCTTCAACCAATGTTTATTCACTAAATAAATAAAGCTATATTAAGGAAAAATAGGATTTGGATTATGGAAAAAGATGTTTATGCCTTAACTTGGTTTTCCAATTTTTTTTATGAAGAATGGTTGAATCCTTCAACATAAATTTGTATCAATCTTATTTCTCAAGGATGGATAAGTAATCCTTCACTTACTTCCTTAAATTTCACTTTAAAAATAGTTGAAATTGATTAGTATAAGGTTGACATGGATTAGGATATAAAACTAGGAAAATTTATGAAATGGATGGTGGACTTTGCTGTTATAATATGTTTCTCATAATATTTGATAATTTAAATGCAAGTTTTAGCCATATAGGTAAGAGTTAGGGCCACAATATAGAGGATGAATAATTAATGTTATAGAACATCTGCAAATTTTCTTAAGAAAATCAATTAGTTAATTGATTATCATAATGAAAATGATAGGGTAATTAATTAAGTAATGGACTCATCAAGGTTGTAAATTGTTTCTTTCTCGAGGGAATAAATTACCATAGAGAAAATAATAAGTTAATTAATTAGGTATTGGATTCATTAAAGTTGGACATTATTTTTACTTAAAGGTAATTGATTAGGTAATGGATTCACTAAGGTTGGGATTGTCTCTAGTTAGCTTGAATCAATTAGGTAATTGATTTGCCCTACTCTTCTACATTTTTCACCTTTTTAATAGGTTCCAAGCTAAATGTTTCCTGATAAGTAAAATATTTATAGTTATTTTCCCTTATACGATGCATTTCAGAATGTTATATAAGCTTAATTTAATAAATTTAGCTGCATTTTATAATGGGTTATAATTTTGATATAAAATCTAATTTTTTGGATAATACTAGGTTTCAACACTATTTTAAATTTTAGGCCATATATGGAGCTCTGAATATTGGATTGTGTCATTCTTTATATGGATCAAAAGCTAAGAGAGAGCCCCTTCAACTTTCATATTGTAACTAAGCCTAGTTCTATCTTTAAGTATTCCAAATTTTGCTTAGAAACTAAAATAGTGGTTTTGTCCAAATATGACCTTTGCCCACATATTTAACCATAACTAAAGCTACAAATCCCAAAATTGGTATTTCTTGAGCATGTTTTAAAGATAAGATTCACTCTACAAATTTTATTTGACAAAATAAGAGAATTCACAATTTTGATTGCCAAAAGATGGCAACAATCTAGAAGCATGGCTACTATGAGATCAAGATTGGTGGCTTGGCAAGTTAAAATCTTTACACTCATTCATCTACAAATAGAAAGAAGTAGAAAACACAAAAGGAAAATAATTTTAGAGAGCATTTAGAGTTTAGTATCATGTATTATTAGTTCTTTTTGTATGCCTCCTCAATAGAAGGCCAGGTAGTTCTCCTATATGGATGGTTTAAGTTGCCACCTATATGGATGGCTAGATTTTTAATTCTCATGCATTTATAGTTATGTCTTTATGCTTTGATAATGAGTAAATAAGTTTCATGTTGTATTCATGATATTTTCATTTGAATTTAAGTTTGTTTCTAATTCCATTATGAAATAAATCTTCATTTTCCAAGGGTGACGATGTAGCTTGATAACAATGGATTGAATTTTAGTTTATTAAATCTAACTTTAGTTGTCTTCTCCAGGATTCAAGTTACATTATCATAAACAAGTAATACAGTAATAAGTAGGGTATCATTCTCATAAGAATTGTTTCACTAAGTACTAAAATTTATAATCTTAACACTATCTAGTAAATTGATTAGTTAAGAATTTAAGTGATTAAATAAAAATTTATGTAAAGTGATGAATACAATTGAAATAAAAGCAAATATGAAAAAAGGCCTAGGGATCAGACTTCACTTAACAAATTTGGATTAAGTCATTTATCTACTCCAATTTATTTTTAATCTTCCTAATTAATAATTGAGTTTCTCTAAATTAATAACTAGCTTTTTCTAAGGTCAAGTAATTTTATCATCAATTGCTTATTCACTATAATCCTATGTGAATTAAAATAACTAATAATGCATTGTGATTTGTAGAACTCATTAAGATTATACAAACTATGTGAATATATTCATATTTTATATGTGGTTTATGGTTTTAATTATAAGATCCATATACATGAATTTTCTTCTAGTCTCAACATGCATATTGAAATAATTCAATAGGTGGTTAAACAATTGAAAGCTTTAAGAATAATAATTAATACTTAATCATAGAGAAGAAAATTGAAATTAGATTCGATAACTAGAATTTAATCCATTATTATTAAGCTACATCATCACCCTAGGAAAATGAAGATTTAGTTCATAAAGGAATTAAAAATGACTCAAAATACAATGAAAACATCATAAACACAACATAAAACTTATTTATTTATGATCAAAATATAAAGATATAATTACAAATACATGAGAATGAAAAATCTAGCCATCCATATAGGAGGACTATATAGCCTTCCATTGAGTAGGCATATAAGAAGAACTAAAAATGCATGAAGCTAAACTCTAAATGCTTTTTCTTTCCCTCTAAAAATTGTTATCCCCTTGTGCCTTTTACTCCTTTCTATTTATCAATAAATGGGTGAAAAAATTTTATCTAGCCAAGCCACCAATCTTGACCTTGCAATAACCAAGCTTTTGGATTATTGCCAATCGAGTTTCCCTAAATTAATTACTAGCTTTTTCCAAGGTCAAGTAACTTTATCATCAATTGCTAATTCACTATAGTCCTATATGAATTAAAACAACTAATAATGTATTACTATTTATGGAACTCATTAAGATTACACAAACTATATGTATCTATTCTTATTTCATATGTAGTTTATGGTTTTGATTATAGGATCCACACATATGCATCTCCTCCCAATCTCAACATGCATATTGAAATCATTCAATAGGTGGCCAATTAACTAAAAGTATTAAAAATAATAATTAAAACTCAATCATGGAGAAGAAAACTAAATTAAATTAAAAAACTAGAATTCAATCCATTATTATTAAGCTATATCAACACCATAGGAAAATAAAGATACAACTATAAATACATGAGAATGGAAAATTTAGCCATCCATATAAGTGGCAACCTAAACCATTCATATAAGAGAACTACTTAACCTTCCATTGAGGAGGTATGCAAGAAGAACTAAAAATGCATGAAACTAAACTTTGGATGCTTTCTCTTTCTCTCTAAAAATTGCTATCCCCTTATACCTTATACTCCTTTCTATTTATAAATGAATGGGTACAAAGATTTTAACTTGCTAAGCCACCAATCTTGACCTCATAGCAACCATGCTACTAGATTATTGCTATCTTTTGTTAATCAAAATGGTGGATTTTCATTTTTTAGACAATATGAAAGTTGTAGAGTTCGATCTTAGCTTTAAAACATGCTTAAGAAATATCAATTTTGAAATTTATAACTCTAATTATGACTAAATTAGTAAGAAAAGGTTAGATTCGGGCAAAACTATTGTTTTAGCTTCTATGTAGAATTTAAAGTCCTTAAAGATAGGACTAGGCTTTAGCTCTAATATAAAAGTTAAAGGGATCGTTCTTAGCTTTTGATCCATATATGATGCATTTTAAGATGTTATATGTGCTTAATTCAATAAATTTGGTTGTATTTTATGAATTGGTTATGATTTTGAAATGAAATTAGATTCTTTGAATAATATTGGATTTTAACCTTATTTCAAGTTTTAGGCCATATTTGGAATTCTAGATATCGAAGTAAGTCATTTTTTATATGGATCAAAAACTAAGAGAGAGCCCATCAACTTTCATGTTGTAGCTAAAGCTTAATTCTATCTTTAAGGATTTCAAATTTTGCTTAAAATATGAAATAGTGGTTTTATCCAAATATAACCTTTGCCCACTAATTTGACCATAACTAGGGTTACAAATGTCAAAATTGGTTCTTCTTAAGCAATTTTAAAGCTAAGATCTAGCTTTACAACTTCATGTTAACTAAAAAAA